>VMDR010033202.1:0-11441 GCA_007922815.1 Macrotus californicus
TCCCCCCAGCAATCACCACACTGTTGTCCATGTCCATGAAACCTTTTCCCTTTTTGCTCAATGAAAAACTATTTTCTAAATGTATACACATATAGTAATTGCATTGAAAAAAGAAGTCTGTAGGGGGTGGAGGGATCAAGCAAAAAACAGAAAGAACTCATGGACAAGGATATCAGTGTGGTGATTATGGGGAGAGGGGGTGGGTGAAGGTGGGAGAGGGTATGGGGGAACAAATAGTAATGGAAAAATACAAAAAAGGAACTAAAAAAAGAGGTCTGGAAAGGTACATGCACAATTGATAACAGAATAGGATATACTCAAGGACTTAATTTAATTATTTGAAACAAAATGAAAATGCATTGGTGTACTATTTGATTAATTTTAAAAAAATATATTAAAACTATTATTAATGTTCTATAAACCCTACACAAATAAGATCTAGGTAGTAGAAAAGTAGCAATGAACAAAAAAGCACATCCATAAGATGAAGTATCATAAATTTACTAAAATTCATGTCTTTAAGTAAATTTTTGTGATATGAGAAAATGATCATTATATGGCGCAAATAGAGAAAGTAAAATGTTCTCTCTGCTGCAAATACTAGTCTCTAAGGAGACTAGAAGAAAACATGTCAAAATATTAATATTTGTTATGTCTGGGTTATAAAATAGTGATGATTTCTATTTCTACATTCAATTCACTTTCTAAGTTTTCTTTATATTTTGTAATAAAGGCAAAAATAGCTTAAAGCTAAACCCCAAACTGAGTTTTCTCTTCAACTGTACGGTACATTGCCATCAGTTCCCCAGAACATAGCCTTCCTGTCATGGCTCTTCATCATAAAGGCGGTGCATGGTACATACACAATGACTTTACCAACTAGAAACTGGTAATCATCTGACACAGGCTGGAAGGTTCTATCAGTTTTCCTAAAAGCAAAACAAACAAACAACAAAATGGGGAAGCAGAAAGATTCAAAGGAGTTTTTCTCAACAGTCAGCAAAATTAGCAAATACTTATTAGACATCTTCTTGGCTTTAATAAACATATGCATTCTGAATGGCAGCTGATGTAATATTGTTACATCCTAGGGATTGTGGGTTAGTGAGAAGTGAAAAGTCCTATTGGGGTAGCTTTCAAAGCAAGGTGAGGAGTGCTTCCTCTCTGGGGCAGCTTCTTGCCCACCAGCAGTGCTTTCTATGTGGTCTGCTGAAGGCGGTGAGCTGGGCTAATTAACTCAAGTTATTTTCTGCTTTATCACAATAAATAGTAAAATATTCAGTAACCTAAATGACACATTTTATAGATTGAGATTTATTGACAATTTTAAGCAAAAAGTGACTTGGGGCAGAGATTCTCATTTACATTAGTTTAGAAGCTTAAGGTTCTCAAAAGATTTCAATAGATGTCATAAAATTCTCAAATCAAAATGATGTTAAACTTACTTTAATTTTTTAAATGTCAACAAATGTACATACCATGCAGTTCTTTTTAGGAGGCTAGGTGTGTGTAAATTCACAGACCTGTGCGTGAGCAAGCCTGCTCACACGCACAAGGCGAACAGAGCTGCTGAACAAAGCAGTGGGCGTTTCACCATCATCTGAGCCAGATTCTGTATGAAGCTACTAATACTTAAGCTTCAAGAAACTTCACTTGTGTGGACCCTTTCCAAAGCCTTGCGCTCTTGCTAGTGATCTACTCAATTGACCATGTTTTGATAAAAGTCATGAAAGAAGATGTAATTTTCTGCTTAAAGAGATGGTCACATGGTGTGTATGCTTTAGGGCCCACAAACCTTGACCTATTGCTGAATAGCTTTTGTAAGGTCAGCATCTAGCTGGAAGAAGAGCTCAGAAAAGGGAATGGCATAAACATTCACTCAGTGCTAAATATATGCTAGGCCCAATGAAAGGAATTTTGCACAAACTCAAGTTTCCACAGAATCCCAGAGCATCAGTTTCTTACTTGGGAACCCACCCCTTCACTTACTGGCTCAGTGTGAAGCCATTTCATATAAATTATGAGACCCACAAAGGGAAGAGGTTCACAGCCACCCCCATAGGGAGGAGGGCCGTGGAAAAAGGACCTCCTTTCCTTTCTTGGTTGATAATATTGCACTTTATTTATAATGCACTCTCTGGTTTTAAAGTGCTTTTTAACATATTTCATCTGAGCCTACAATCACCCTAGAAGACTGGCAGGTATTATTAAAGCCATTTTACAGAGAAGAAAACTAAGATTTAGAGATGTCGGGTAGTTTGAAGAAAATGATACACAAATAACAGACAGAATAGTTACCAGAACTTAGGCTTCCTGACCTTTTAGATCATCCAGTAACCCCGCTACTCCACCTTTTAAAGCAATATAAGAGGTGAATTGTAAACAGGCCTTCCTTCAGCAACATAACACTAGTTTCTATAAAAATACCCCTGGGCCCATTCCAGGCTAAATCAGAGCCACACACAGCCACAGGAACTCAGAAAGATCAAAACCACTAACATAATAATCTTTTCTCTTGACTTTCATTATGACAGTATCAACAAACAAGCCTATCCATCTAACTCAAGGCCAAGGGCAAACACTGAGCCCCTAAACTCTGTCTCTAAAATGAATGTATTACCCTTGCTTGGCCTCCACCACCTCATCCTCCAAATTTTAGTCTTCTCAACTATCTTCTGCAAGCTTTCCCTTTTTTACCCTCTCTCCAGTGTCACTCTGGTATTTTAACAAATTTGCCCTTTTAGGAACTCACTTCTCATTTCATTGCATGTGGAAATCATGATAGTTCTAATGTCAAAACAGAACCACTCATCATTATTTGATGTTATTAAAATAAAGAAGTTAAATGTGAAGATGGCCAAAGAGGTGATCTTGCCAGCTGTGCCCAGATTTCCCAGCTACAGGAAATTCTTTTCCCTCCCTCACTCAAATAAAAAGTTTTTATTACTCAAACTGAGCCAATAGAATGGAAAAGTAAAGGTAACCGACATGAAAAATGATTTCCAGAGACCATGGCCACGTTTCTAGAATAAGCAGGTGATGGTGATTGCTTTCATTTTTCTCATCACTTGTTTTTTTTATTAGCTCTTTGTAATTAGCTTTCCTCCTTACCCCTCTCCTGAAATGGCACACTGTAGAGTCTCCAGTAGCCCCTTCTTGACAAGTCAATTGCTCCTTTCCCCAGTTCTCATTTTCTGCATTCTCTAAGTGGCCCATCACCCCTATTAATTTCTCCTCCTTAAAACTTTCCATGTCATTGATGTTTCAGGCATATCAGGGTTCTGGTTCTTCCCTGTTTCTCCACCTACTACTTTTTTCTTCTCTTGTTCTCCTTACGGAACATTCTCCTAACCTCTGTCCCTCAATCTGTTTTTGCTATTTTTCCCATTTCAATAATGAAAAATGATTCAAAACCTATGTGTTATCCACCCCTACTGAATCTGAGAGATGAGATAGGGCACTTGTTCCTACTTGCAAATACAAGGTGTTTTCAGAGTCTAGCCCAGGAAAGACTCCGGAAGGAGGCACAGGACACAGTGTATATTCTTTGGGTTGAGAAATACATCATGTCAGGTTGAGTAAAGTTGTCCAAGGAATCAGTGAAAGCCCAAAGACCTCTCTACCAAAGTCTTCCCCAACGTGGAAGCAAGTAATGAACCTTTTTACTTCCGCTATTATAGACCAAATGCCAAGGATGCAAGGACCATAGTCTAGGGCCACAGGTTCAATGTGATTCTCGAATGAGTAGAATCTTGGTGCTGATCAGTCATAAGCTAAACTGATATATAATTAAGAGCATCTTTGCCTGTCAGCACTTCATGAAAATCCGCACAATTTTTTAATAGTAGTGCAATGTAAGTAAAGAAATTCTGAATAATAGAATTAGGAATCCACTGAAGGATGTGCTTGCCCACAGTGTATCCTACTTAAACAAGGCATCCTCCAGAGCTTCCACATGTCTCATTTCCAAGAAGAAAAGCAGTGGTCATTGACTAAATGTTCAATTGATTTGATGCAGAGGCAAACTTCCTTGCTTTCTCAATACAATAGCCATTGAATATTAACAAGTAGGTACCAGTAAATATCACTTTAAGTTTTATAGGGCTTCTTAAGTTTTTAGGGCTTCTTGGGATTCACTCAGTCATTGAACAAATGATCTAATTGACTATTTAACATGCATAGGAAATGCAGAAAGTGTAAAGGTAAATTGGTAGTATTTCCTCTGAACAAAAATTTGACAATCTAGCAGAATGATTAAATGTGCACTTTAATAAGTATAAGTGGAAAGTGATGTAAGAACTGTCCAGATAGAACACTGCATATTTCACTTTGCTAATATCAGAATAGTAAGATTACTCTTAAGTAGCATTTTATCTGTATTGCATTCCAATTCATTCTTTCATTTCACAATTATGTATTACTTGCTCATAAAGTACATGGATGTAGGGAATACAGAGTGACAAAACACGCAGTAATCTAGTCCCTGTGTAGCTCAGAATCTCATCAGGAGAACACATATTATATAAGTAATTGCAAGAACACCAAGAATCCACAAAAATGCACTGGATCTTGCCACTTGTTGATGTTCAGGCAGTCTTACCTCCTCTCCGTTCCCCACCAGATGTCCTGTGTTGCATGTTTCCCAGCCAGAAAGCCCAGGAAAGTGGCTGTGGGGTTGAAAATTTCTACCTGTGACACCAAAGATCCATGGATCACAGACCCTGTTGTTCTTTTATTTCAAAAAAAAAAACCCAGCCTCTAGTAAGAAATAAAATTAGAGCCACCAAATATATGTTAGTCATTCAACTGACCATGAATGCAACCCAAGACTAATTACTAGGTAATGTTTCTCAATTAGACATGATAATCCTCTTTACAAAAGCTGGATAAACATATTATGTTTTATACCAAGCCCCATAGCCTGATGGTAAAAATGGCCTTATGTTGGGTAGCTGAGGCAAACTCAGCTGAGACACAGCCCCATGATTGCAGATAATAAAAGAAAGTGACTCCTTTTATGCCACATAAGCAAAAATATTCATATTCATTCTTGGTCATGTACTCACTTCCAGAATAAAAATAAGCTCATTAACAGATATTTAAATATACCAGGGCTTCGTGTAAATGGGGGATTCCTTTATAAAAAAATTATGATACATTAAAAAAACTCATCTTTATCTGAGATCCTAAAAGAACTTTGAAAAAGTAACAAGCTTACTTCATTTATTCACTGATTTATTCTCTCATTTGTTTATTTATTCAACACACATTTGACTTGCTATGCTATACACTACACTTGGGGTTAAAAACAAATAAATCTAGCCATCAAAGCACAGAAAAGGAAGTGGTCAACACTGAAAGCTTAATTACACCTCCAGTGGAGGTGGGTCTTAGAGGGAGACAATAGCCATCCATGCCTGGGCCCTGAAGGGGGCTGTGGGCATGCCGGGCAGAGATAACAGCTGAAGGGAAAAGCCTAGAGATTTACGGGAAAGTAATGAAGGAACTTGCATGGTTAGAGCTTGGTTCAATTACCTATTAATTTAACAAAATTTTTTAGCCTGAGAGAGTCTTGGAAGAGTCTTAAAACACATTGATTATGGGCTTTAAATGTTTGTCTCTAAATAAAACCATCCTAGAAATCCCATCTTCAGTCTGAGCTACAAGGCTTAAAAAGTGTTATTAAAAGCACATCTCCAGAAAAGATGAACTCTAAATCCTAAGAACAAATGTGGAAGAAGAGTAAGAGTATAGTGAGTGCTTTAACAGTTACTTTAGCAAACACATCCAGAATTACCAACAAAACAGACATTTACATGAGGGTAAACCTTATGATCCAGCTACCTTAAGAGCCCAGTTTCACTTGGGGTAGGGGGATTGAGAGAAAGAGAGCATTTTATAGTTATGTAATAATGACCAATATTTTCCTTACCCCTCTTTCATTCCTATATCTCAATATTCTTGAAAAGAATCATTTGATAGTATTTTTATTATTCCATAGCTGAAGCCTACAAGGGTTAAGAATCTGACACAAATACATTAACTCAAGAAAACAGAGTTAGATTTAAGGGCCAATGCTCAATCTACCGTTCTGTTTCCAAATGAATTCTGGACAACACTTTTGAAAATGAGCTATAAATCAGAAAGGAAATGAACTCTGAGTCACCTTGTAACTAATCTAAAACACCTCAATTTAGTGTCACCACACTGTCCAAGTTAGAGTGACCAAGGGCCAAGACATTTTTATAAATTTACATCTTTCATGCTGAACCAGTGAGTTTTGGGGTAGAAAGGCAGAGAACTCCCCCACCCCTCTCTTCCCAGTTCTCAAGATGTAGAAAGTGCCCTTCCTTCGGCCATACTCTGTGGGGAGGGAGTACACACTTCTTTTGTGGCCATTATATTTTTCCATTATTAACACATATTAACTTATTTTTATTCTTAATTGCAGTTTTATAAATTTTGACAAATGTATAATTCTGCATAACCACTACTGCTGTCAAGATACACATTTTCACCACCTGAGAACATTTCCTAATGCCCCTTCCCAGCCAATTCCTCTCCAACCCCAACAGAGGCAACGACAGCCTTGATTTCTGTCTCCATAGAATACTTTTGCCTATAATAGAATTTCATAAAAATAGAGTCATCCAATATAAACTTTTTTGTGTGTCTGGTTTCTTTCACTCAGCATGTTTTTTTGAGAGCCATCCATATTGGTGGGAATATTGGTACTGTATTCCTTTTTATTTCTAAGTAATATCATACTATATGACTATTCTACAATAGTTTATCTATTATCCAGTTGGTGGATATTTGGGTTGTTTTCAGTTATAGGCTGTTAATAATAAAGCTGCCATAAATATACCCTAAGAAATCTTTCCAGGGACAATTGCTTTCATTTTTCTTGGGTATATAGTGAAAAGGATTAGAGAGCTAAAGACTTTGCTAGGACAGGGTTAGAGTAACCCTTATGACAGAGTAGCCCACTCCTAAGGCATGGGCTTCTTGCATCTCAACCAAACATTTAATATGTTCAATCAGGTCTCTGCCCTCTGAATGTTGGGAATTTCAACATCTCCCAATCCTATGCTACTTTCAGAATATCTATTCATCTAAGAAAGAGCCTTCAGTAACTATTTTTTCCAGGACTAGAAGTCTCACCTAAATATGCATAATCAGTTACAGACCCAGGAAACCTATATTCAGATTTCTGAAATTCCTTCTCTGTACAGTGTTCTATACTCTGATACCCTACCCTGCACGTTCCAACATCCTACAAAGTTTGAAATCTATTTCCTTTGTCCAGCAACACAGCCTTTTTGGTGTGGGCTCTTCTTCCAGATGTTGTCAGTTGGAAAGTACCCCAATACAGAAAGCCAGGTTCAATGTGAAGCTCACCTTGTTCATTTCCCTTATCTCAAGGATCACAGGCTTGTGCTGTTTGCCAATGCCTAAAACAAGTTTCTTCAAATATTTCATCCAGTTTTATATTTGTTGAGTAAAGATAAATTTGATAATAATTTCTATGTCATAGATGAAATTATAAGACCATTGCAAGAGGTTATAAGCTTCTCTTTCCCCAGGTAGAAGGAAAACACCCATACACACATGCACACACACTTCAACCGCTGCCTCTCAACAGAAACTCTTAAATATCTAAAAACTTCCAATATATGAAATTTGGGACCTACATATTTTCAATCATGATCAAATTACTCCCCCTTTATCCCCCTAAATAGACATTTACTGGTGGCAACACTTCTTGCTTTGTCTCAGGAAGACAAGAAGAAGCAAAAACTAAACCATACCTTGGAAAGATGGCTTCATATGTTTTGGGACTAGGAAAGTTTGACCACTTGGATTGCTGAACCAATCTAAACATTTTCTTGACCATGATCATCAGTTCTACACATGCAAATTTCTGAAAACATTGAAAGAGACATTTAGCCCATTCATTTAGTCAAAGTACAACTTCCTTGGAGATCAGATTCTCTTATAGCTAGGGAGATCTTTTAATTTATTATTCAAACTAGGAATCTTTGACAGTTTTAATAAATACACAAGGACAAGAGTGACACACCATGACTGGGACACATGGTCACCCTGCTTAAATTGTGTTCATAAGGAAGTAGTCAGAGAACAGATGTCTGCTTGGAGCTGTGGACATAAGAAAGGAGGGTGGTTCTAATACTACATGTAGCTTTTATACTCAGCATGACACAGGAAAGTCTGTTACTTACTTTCCTCTTTGGAAAAACAGAAGTCTGAGGAAGTTTATAGATTACTAGTTTCAAGTGGCCAATTCTCACTTTCCTTTCCTTTAGTGTATCTGCTGTCATGTTTTGATGGACCACTTCACCCTAACTGCAGGAATTATCATTGTGTAGATGCTGTGCATGTGTGTGACGGGATAAGGAGAGGGAGGGAGAAAAGAGGAGGAGAAAATATATTTTGCCATTTTTCTTGATAGGCACATTAAGTTGCTTTCATCTTTTTTTTGTCAAAAGTTGAAGAAATAGTGCTCAGGTCCTATGCTGGCCAATTACATCATTTGTTGTATTGTCTTCATTAAGGGCATTGTGTGATGCATCCAAGTAAAAATCTTTCTTTATTAAAGATTGTTTACCTCATTGTGATTAGTGGGAATACTAATCAGCCAAAGAAGAAAAGAGGGTAAATCATGCAAGGACTAAAATAAAGAGTTTGTTAAAGGAAACAGCTTTATCCTAGTCCTTGAAAAATATTCTATCAATATCCTTTTTTAAAAAAGGCTTACAACATAAAGCAGCCCCAATCCTCTTCTCTTTAGTCCCTCAGTTCTATTTAACAGTTGTTCCAGAACATTTACAGCCATTCTGCCTGGTTTCCATTGATTTCTTTAACCATTCTCAGAAAATATGATTACAAAATGTTCTCATGCCATTGGGATATCAAAGAGAAAGTACATAATAATGTTCTTACAAAAATAGAAACCTTATTTGTCCTATCCTCATGGTCAGCTAGGGAACATTTTTAAAGGAGAAATGAACAAATGTCTTCTCTAAGCTTCTTAATTAGATGGATAAGAAACAGATAATATTCTTGATATGGGACATATAAGTAAATGATAATGTATAATTAGATTTCTCACAGTGGCTTGATTGGTTTGATGTCATCATGCATAAATGGGCAGGAGATATGTAGATGAAAAAAACCCACACTGATGTAGTTTGGGCCAGGGATAGCATTTAATACAGCAACATTGATGCATTGCAGTGATAAAGGCAGGTACCCATAAAATCCTCAGAGTTCTGCAGTAGACATTTATTTGCAGTGCAGATATGAGAGAGCTGCATCTCCTTAAATTCCAGTACTATATGGATGTGTGAATACTAATCAGTACATAAATCATAATAGCTTTATTAAGACAATTTATGAAGATTCTGAACTTAAAATTTGAACTTTCAGCAGTTGAAGAGAATAAAAAAAAAACCAAAACTCTCTTCAATGCCTATTAATCTTGATAGAAAGTTATTCATTTGACCTAAATCAGATACAAATTTGGAAGAAGCTGGAAGACTGCTTAGAACAAGGAAATGAAAGAGGAGAGACAATCAAGAGTAGGGCTAATCCTTCCCTTAGCCTAGATGAACTTTTCACCTGTACCTGGTTGAGACATGACATGAAATACTAATTAGTCTCAAAGATGATAGCAACTTTATCCTTCTAATTGCACTGACTCTTGCATCTTACAACCAATCCACCAGGAAATTCTGTTGGCTCTGCTTTCAAATATATCCAGAATCTAACTAGTTCTTACCATCATTACTTCTCAACCAGATTACTGCAATAGTTCCTAACTGATCTTTCTGTTTCCAATCTTTACTTCCAACAGCCAGAGTAATTCTCTTAAAACTAAGGCAGATATTGTCACTCACCACTCAAAATGTTGCAATGGCTCCTCATTTCACTGGGGAAGAAAACAAAAACTAAATTTCTCATAATGGTATATATGGTCTACACACAGGGTGGGGTAGAAGTAGGTTTACAGTTGTTAGTACATGAAAAGTTTATTTTTGTACTATTATTTATTAATTGTTATATTATTTTTCATATGAACAACTGTAAAACTACTTTTGCCCCACCCTGTATACTAGTACAAAACCACCTGCATCGTTCAGTCAGTTATCCTACCATATGGTCCAGTAACCAGGTCCATATTTGTACACAGAGTAGGACAGACCACATCTAACACCTAGATGATATGAATTTATAGAGCCAGAAAGTCTCTCTCACTCAAAAACCCTTCCCTTGCTGATAGATCATAGAAATTCAAGCAAGAAGATCGTTATGTCTGACTTTATGACTTTGATCTTTGTTGAATAATAAGTATATTTTAGAAATGCAAAAAGATGCTACTAGAAGTTACATTTATGAGAGTATAAATTTCTTATACCCTTTTTGACAGTACATTTTTTTTAATTTTTAATTACTTTATTATTGTTCATTTACAGTTGTCTGCATTTTCCCCCCACCCCAGCCAATCCCACACCCATGCCCCGCTTCCACCCTCCCTCTTGGTTATGTCCATGTGTCCTTTATAGTGTTTCCTGGAAACCCTTCCCTGCACTGTTCCCTCCCCCTTCCCCTCTGGCTATTGTTAGATTGTTCTTAATTTCAATGTCTCTGGTTGTATTTTGTTTGCTGTTTTCTTTTGTTGATTATGTTCCACTTAAAGGTGAGATCATGTGATATTTCTCCCTCACTACCTGGCTTATTTCACTTAGCATAATGCTCTCTAGTTCCATCCATGCTGTTGCAAAGGGTAGGATCTCCTTTTTTCTCTCTGCTGCGTAGAATTCCATTGTGTAATTGTACTATAGTTTTTTGATCCACTCATTGACTGATGGGCACTTAGGTTGACAGTACATTTGGACAGAAATGTAACATGGATGTTGCAATAGGGGGAGAGGGAAATGGAATCAAATCTTACAGAATAAGGAGAAAGAGACAGAGGCCACAAAACTCAGCTGCATCATAATTTTACCAAGAGACAAAACTAAAAGTAACTGGTATTGAAATTTTTAATATGCTTTTAAAATTTTACTATAAAAAATAATAGTATATGCTTGTTGCAATAGTTCAATACAAATCTATGTAAATAAAAGAAAATTCTTTATTTCTGATTCTATCCTCACAAAACATGTTATTTTTATAGTTTAATATATATCCTTCTACTGAGATACATTTAAATTATAAGGATGTGCAAGGAGCTTAATGAGGACCTCAACAGCATAAAAAAAAAACAAAAAAAAAACAAAACCCAGTCAGAAACAAAGGAAAACTAATTGAAATAAAGAACAATTTACAGGGAAATAACAATAAAGTGGAAGAAGCTGAGAATCAAATCAATCATTCAGAATATAAGGAAGCAAAAAAACAACCAATCAGAACAAGAA
>VMDR010033203.1:0-11437 GCA_007922815.1 Macrotus californicus
AGATACAACTCCAGAAACCTAATTCTTTAAATTTGTTGATTCAGCCTATGAAAATTTTTTTCATGTGTTTCAAAGTTTTTGACTACTATTACGAAGAACAGCAGCAGCAGCAATAAAAACCAAAGGACAGAATGCACTACTGAAGTTTGTGAGGTGATGGATTATTTTGTGTCCTGATTGCATACACGCACAAAAACAAGTCAATTGTATTGTTAGTTAAAAAAAAAAAACCTGTCCCACTTTTTGAGGGCTTTTTTATAAAAATTTATAGAATTTATGTGGCATTAAACAAAATGTGTTTAAATAAGTGTCTCCTTTCTGCTTCCCTTATCTTTCAAATTTTATCCGATGAGGGAAAAAGTCCAGTCTATGAACCTAACTATAATATTTTTTTACTTTTTTAATAATGTAGCAATAATTTAGAAAGCAAACTGTACTCTTTTGATCACCTTGTGGGAAGCTGTACTGGTGTTTGAATGGTACATTCTTTGGGCTGGTGGTTTTCCAGATATAAACTTGAAATCAGTAATTTTGTGACGGTATTTTAAAACTCAGACTTAATATTTGATCTGGAAGAGAATGAGATGACTCTCCCAGAATAATTTTCCTGACAACAGCCCCCCACCATTTCTTACTGAATACTGTTAGAACAGTCAAAGTACATGTATTCTATTGTTGAAATTTAAAAGTAAAATGTTGCTCACAAGAAAGAGCACTTAGAGCACTTTACTGTAATATGTCTCTCGTTGGTTGCAAAAAGCTGTTAATGTTTTCTGAGGCAGTTGATCTGCAAGGCCTGTAGTTGGGTGTGGAGTCCACTGGGTGGTGACAGAGACCGGAGTAAGATCAGAGATGGACATGCCAAGCCTGGAGGGACTTAACAGGGACTCTTTTCCCTTATATTTTTGAGGATAGCTAGAGTATTTTTGTTGTTGTTGTTGTTTTTGTTGGCTTAAAAAAAACTAATAAATATTTTTGCCTTTCTTCTGAAATCATCGTTATATCTCCCTTTTTTTAGTAGAATATCTTAATTGCTGGCATAAAAATGCTCACTACTTATATGAGGGTAACAGCAGTGAAAAATACCATTAATGTGGTATTTTCACAAAAGCATCCTCTATTACATCTGATGGGAATCGCGGTGCTTTCCTGCCCTTAAAGGAGTAAGGCAGTAATTCTTCTGTGATTTCAGGGGACGGAGGAAAGAATAAAGTTTTAGGCATGGGACTGTAGTGGAATGAGCAAACCAGTATTGCCTATTGAAAAGCAGTCTAGAAGGAAAGTAGAGGTAATAAATATTAACACTTACTGCCTATTTTTAGTTATCTGTTTTGGTATTAATTATGCTTGAGTCCCGTGGTTACTGTCATTTCTTAGGGATGAAAGAAGATAGTTAAACAAAGGCCAGTATAGCTGTGCATGTGTGTTCAAGTAGGTTAAGATGACTCTAAGAGACTATACAGTAATGTTTAATGTTTATTTTGATCTACTTTTGTGGGAAAGGCAGAGAATATTTATTAGCATACAAAAATATTGCTGGTGATGGCATTTGTCCTCTTTATAGGATCCACATAGTATACCTTCAGCTCAGTGAAAGTTGAGTAATCTTCAAAAAAGAATCACCTTTATGACAAAGTCAAGTGCATTTTCTTCCTAATTTCATATTTTTAAATGTCAGATTGCCCGCACACAGAGTCCTTGAGTCCCTGTTGTTGGAGTGGAAAGGCCTCTGCTTTGCCCAGTGTCCCATGAGCATATCCCCACTCACACATGGGCTAGAACCTACTTTTGGACAGGAGATGTGCTCATAGATTCCCTGTGGCCATCTCCATTCTCAGCCTTCCCAGTCCCTGTTGCCTCCTGCTTTCCTTCCTTCTCCTTCTGGTGCTCTCCATTATTCACCTACCATGATTGCCCCCCCTCACCTCTCTCCCCTTCCTTCTTTCCATGCCTCTCTTTCTCTCTCTTTTCTTTCTCTGGTCACTTCTTTCCATCACTTCTCATCCCCCCTCCTCCTCCCCTCGAGAGACACAGCCCTCCACAGAGGAGGTGGCCTGAGGCTCCTCGGGACCTTTGCTGAAGTGCCAACAGTGCATGTAGAATTGTACACTGTTCAGAGGTGTTGGGTCAGTTATGGGCGTAACCTGTACGTGGCATAATCCAACAGGGTTATCGGTCAACAAATATTTATGGAAGATAGATGGCAATACGGGATCATGAGCCATGGATTAGTTCCACTTTGCCATTTTTAGTCTTTAGCATTCTCCCTGGTCACAAATCATTATAGAAAGTAGATGTGACCTGACACTGTTTTAAATTAAGCCAATCCCAGCACTGCATTCCGGCCCTGACGCCTGTGAACAGCCTCACCCCTCCCAGCCTAACTGGCGTTACTATCTTTAAAATTGGGAGGAGTTGTTTTTTTTTAAGCAGTTATATTTTAGGAGGTTCTTTTTTACGTTGCTGTCTCCTGCCTCTTTCAGATTGCTTTACTTTCTTTCATGCTTATTGAAAATCTTTATGGGGGCCAGGGGCTGTACTCTCTAAATGTCTTTGTATGTTTGAGGTATTTGCCATGTACCTCTTACAGAGTCCTACTTCCTAAAGAGAGATTGCATGAAACTACCACCTCAGTCTGTCATTATTTCCTTCTCAATTCTTCTATTGCTTCTCCTGAGAAATACATGCCTTATCCTACATTTTCCTATGTGTCCTGATAGTTTTTACCAATGTGTGCCTTTTATGTTTTTAAAGGATTTAAAAATGAAAAACCTGTGGATGTTAGAATAAGAACAGCATGTGAAATGGCATTATTTTCCCCAAAGATGTTTAATTTTACTCCTTAGTCTTCTTTCTTCCCCACTTTCTTCCTTCTACCCCCACTTTAAAGTGTTTTTTAAAAATCTGTTCCCCTTTATTGGCTCCTTTTTATACCCTATTCTACTCTTCTTCAGTCAGTCCAAGCCTAGAATATTGCTCAAATTCTGGGTACCACATTGGCAGGATGCCCTGTCATTTACATTAGTGTCAATAAGTAGCTGTAGCTGAATGTCTGTGAAAAATGATTTTGGAAGCCAGCCCCAAACTGGCTGTTCCTGGTAGTAAGTCAGTGACTACAAGACATTGAAAATGGCGTACAAGAGTCTGTGAAGCAGTGGATCCTAGATACTCCTGTGGGTCTGGTGCTGCTGGTGTCCACCCTCCCCATTTGTTCAGTGGCCTTTTTGATGTGGCTATGTAAAATAAAGTTTACTTACTGTAGCTGGTAGACACTGAAAATGTACTAGGACCATAAAAGCAGATGATCATAAATATTTCATTATTTTAGGAAAGAAAGCAATCTATAAAATATGTGCTTAATAATGCAAATCCGTTTTCAGATCCAGGATTTAGACCTAAGGATGGCGTCTTAGCACAGGCTGTTACAACAAAAGTGTCACAGACTGGACTGGGTGGTGTAACGATGGAAATTTATTTTTTCCCAATGCTGGAAGCCTGTAAATCCAAGATCAAAGAGTTGGCAGGGTTGGATTCCTCCCTCCTTGGCTTAGATGGCTGTCTTCACATGGTTGTCCCTCTGACCTTTCTGTGTCCTGATGACCTCTTCTTACAAGGACATCAGTCACATTGGATTAGATGCCCACTCCAGTGACTTCATTTAACCTTGCTTATCTCAGTAAAAGCCTTACTTCCAAAATCAGTCATATTTCAAGTAACCAGGGATTAGAGCTTCGACATATGAATTCTGAGGGGACAGAATTCAGCTCACAACAATGAGGTGGTTTTTAGGCGCAGACCTTGCTGAAGACGAGGACAAACACAAATTTGTTCTTTGGTGAATCATCCCCAGCTCTACTGCCCAGTCCACCTCCCAGGACCCAGATTGTGCAGCTCTTTACTGGGGGCCACCATGTGCCAGGCACTGTCCAGTACTTCACACAGCTAGTCAAGGACAGTCTTCCTTCCCTCTCAGGTGTCACCTCTCTCTGGTGTGTTTGGAGAGGTGTGAGGGCAGAAAGAGATGGGCTGTCCGCACTGGTCCAGAGTTGTGCACTGTCTTCTGACAGCGTCTCCTCCACCGGGTGTTCCTTCCTGCTCTGCCAGCGGCCTCTCCTCACCCCTCTGTTGACCAGGACTCGGAGGAACCCAAGGGCTGAGGTCCCTGTGGTGCATGCAACCTGGCTGCGTTTTTCCTTTGCAGAGGGGGAGGTAAAAACTTGGTGGGTCGCACCTCTCTTTGTGGCCCCATCCATTACTCCACTTTGGAGAGGACGATGCGAATTCCATCATGAGGTCTCTACCTTGTGACCTAATTACCTTTCAAATCTCACCCCCAAATACTGTTACATTGGGGTTACATTTCGGGATTTTCGACCTTGAGTTTGGGAGGGGGTAGATCATAGATGTTCAGTGTACAGTAGGTAACTAACCTTTGAAAAATCTAATTTCAAGTGGATTTGGTTTCATGAGTTGTGAGTTGATAGATGGAAACTGCAAATAGGCTCTGAGTACCCAGTCTGGGCTCAGAGAGACATTTGGAGCTTTCAGGAGAGATTGACGTTGTAGGGAGTGCACGTGCAAGTTGTAACAGACATTTCTTCTTAAAGACAATGATAATACTTCTATGGAGAATTTTTAAAATATTTAAAATGATTTCCTATGAACCAGGCTCTCTCTGCAGGCTGCCAAAAGCCAATGAGTGCTGGAGAAGTGGAGCAGCTTAAAGGGCTCAGCATGAAAATCTCTACAACTAATCCAATTTTGTCCCTTAACAGCACATCTTGCAGGCACAAATTAACCACTCTCTGGGTGCCACTGTTTTCCTTTTCTCTCTAATGGTTATGTTTTTCATCAGGTTCCTACTCACCAACCTGAAAACGACATTTTGACGATTGGCTGATATTATTATCTGATGGAGTATCAACCAGCCATTCAAATAACCGAGTTGTGTACCCTTAGAAAATTGTTCGAGTAGGGACTGAAAGAAAATTTGTAAATTCAGTTTTTCTATTACATAGGTCTTTCCATCTTCTTGATAATTTGTGTTTGTTGGGGTTGGTTGCCTATAAGGAGGAAGCAATGCAGATATTTATCTGGACTAAATGGATCACTACTTGTAGAGCTGATAAAAACTTTTTGGGGACACTAGATGGATTTTAATTTTAGTGTTAGTTTTTAGCCAGATAAGCTGCATAACTACATACTTGTGGAAGTTCTTTTTTTTTCTATGTTTTTTTTTAATTACTTTATTGTTGTTCAATTACAGTTTGAATTCCCCCCCGCCCCACTCTCCCCCAAGGAAGTTCTTGATATAGGCTGCCTTTGAGTCAACTCTCTTACCCTGATTCTAAGTATTTCTATGAGACTAGACAGAGCTGAACTGGAATGCTTCAGATTAGTTTACATACAGCATTCATGAACAAAGAAACTTTTTTCAATGGCAAGCATTTTAAAATTGGGGCTATCACTTGAAACAATTTGTCCACATAACATAACATGTCTTTATTATGAAAAGACATGGAACGTTACTGAGTGGCCCCTATCTGCTGCTGTCTGTAAGCCAGGAGCCATGCTTTACTCTGCTCATCACTCACACCTGACTCAGGAGCAAGTGCTGTGCTCTGCTTCAAAATTCATCCTAGAAGCAACCTCTTCTCACCGCTTCTACCACACTGTAGTTGGGAGGAAAGAGCAAAGGCGCTGGAATCAACTGGGCTTGAATTTTCAGTCTGCCACTAACTAGCTGTGCACCCTTGGGCAAGTTCACTTTGGCCTCAGTTTTCTCATCTGTACAGTGAGAATAATAGTAGTGAGCTATGTCGTGTGCCTATTGCCGATGCTGTATTTATAGGTTTTTGAGCAGTGCTGACACATGATAAGGGCTTAGTATTAGCTAGTACTACTATTGCCTTCATTAATTATTATACAATCTAAGTCCAGCCCACCACTCAAAGTGAACTTTATAAGATAGACATCAGATTATGTGACTCACCTGCTGAAAAGCCTTCAGAAGTTTGTAGTTAATACAGAAAAAATGCCCAGAGTTCTTCAAGGCCCTGTGTGGTGTGACTCTTCTGTTCTTCTCACCCCGTCCTCAGTCATTCCTCTCCTGTCTCCCACGCCAGGAACAGAGCACCTTTGTTCTGTTGCAATTCTTCCCTGTTCTGTCCCACCCCACCCCAAGTCATTGTACTGGCCTGGTCCTGGCAGTGTCCTCATAGTTCTGACCCACTAGCATGTAAGCCCCACAGGGCAGGGGCTTCCCGCCTTTTGTCCATGGATTGCCAGCGTCTAGAGCAGTGCCTGGTACAGAGAGGTCACTCGGTAGGTATGTGCTTGTCGAATGGGTGAGTGAATGAAACAACTGATTCCCAATTTTAATGCTTTGTGTGCTTTCAAATTTATAAAATAAAGAGCTTGCACAAATATTGTCAAGGTAAAGTTAAATTTGGTTAAAACTATAAGTTTCTTTGGAGTTTAATGAGCATGGCACAGTGGAAGAAAATACTGGGTCCTGGTTCTCATTCTGTGACTGTGCCACTAAAAGTGACTTGGCTTCTCTGAGGCTCTGCTTTCCTATCTATAAAATTCTGCTGGAATGGATGCCTCTGACACCCTTGGGATCTGAGAAGCTGCCCAGCTGAGGGGAGTGGAAAAGGGTGTGGTGAGAGGCATCCTGAGCCCTTCCACTTTAATTAGAGCAGCTTTGTTTATATTTTCTTCATATACTGGGGTTTCATATGAAATTTGGTTTGAAAAAAAAAGTCTGCTTCTAAAAAGTCTCAAAATCACTGAGTTAGAGGAGCACAAGGTTATTTTTAGCTTCATTGATTCTGATAGCTTCAGCTATTTAAAGGGTATTGTTTCTTCATCATTCTCTGCTCCTTCCCCTCCCAGAGAAAAGCTCATTGAATAGTTTTTGAAATGTCTTAAAGAAAATTATGATATGTGTGTAAATAACAAAATTGTGCTCACTAAGAAGTGAGCTAAATGAAAACAAAGACCAGGTCTGCCTACTCACTACTAGTACACTCACTCCTTAGCACAGTCCTGAAGCAGAGCCCACTCAGTGTTGGTTAGATGGATGGACTGAAGTGAGCAGCAGCTATGTTTAAGTGAGAAAATGTTACTTTGTAATAACTGGTGAAACTATATCGTAAACCATGGAGTGTTTATAAGTGAAGTCTGTTGTTTTTTATTCAAGGCAATACTTATTGGATATTCATATTATAATAGACCATCTTTAAACACTACTAAATGGCAAATTTGTTATACCTTTAATTCTTCATTTACTTTATGATGTTATTTAAAATATAAAACTAAAAGTAGCCAATATGATTTTCTCTTTCTTTTTTCTTTAAAGTAGGATCCTCTTAGAATATTAGCTTTAAAATAGAGAGTACTATTTCTTTTTATGATGAAGTTATACTGTGGAAGGTACTTAAGATAACAGTGATGATGATGATGGTAATAATAATAATAGGGTATTTGGAGACAACTTTAGGTCACAGTTGGTCATTAGTTGACTTCTAAATTTGGCAGATCTGCTTGAAGTTGATAAATGTTTTACTGAGATTTCAAAACCATTTTAGTCAAGGTAAGTTAAAGTAATGGCAAGACATTGAATAGGTGACCTGCAGGATTGTTTTAGGACTAGAAATGAGACTATCAGCCTTGCATTCTTGAAAAAGCATGTAACAGTATGTCTTCACAAAGTATAACAACCATATGTTACACAATTGTATTAACTTTGCTCATAAGGTTATAAAACATCCCCATCTGCACATTGCCTAATAAGATTTTGAATAGATTTTGAATTTTGGTATGTTTTACTATCAGTCTCTCTAAATGCTTCTCTTAAGCCACTATAATTCTGTATGTGTGTATATGAGTGCTCATAGGAAAAGTATACAGTTATTCATAGTGTGATTCTTATTCACTCATGTGTTTATGTTACTTATGAATTTCTTTCCTTTTAGGCAAAGAGGATGAATTTCCGAAGAAACCTTTGGGGCAGCTTCCACCTGAATCTCAGTTTGCTGGCATTAGTCATCTGAGCAATGGACAAGGCTTTGGCAGGTCAAGTCCCCATAAGAACATCAGAAGAGAGAATGACTCCTCACCTCACAAGAAATCAGAGCATTCCCCTCACCATCAAAGTAGAGTTGGCACACCAGAAAGAGTGAGGCAGCTAAGACGGAAATCAGTGGATGAGGATAGTAAAAAGCTTAAAGATGAGGCAGATTTTCAAAGAAAACTTACATCAGGTCCACAAGACAATACCAGACAATATGATCACGCAGCTGCTAATCAAAACAGCAATGCTACTTCAAATATGAGGAAGGAACTTATGCCCAAATGGAATAAACCATCAGATGTTTCAGCTATTGAAAAAACAGCCAAATATGCCACTGAAGGCAAAAGTCGATCAGTGCACCCCACGCTTACAGTCACCATCCCATGTTCCACTGATCCTCGCATGTCAAACGCGAGGCCAAAGATGAAGGTCTGGGATGCCGAGGAAGGGAAACGGGGCTCGAACGCATCGCAGTATGATAATGTATCTGAAAATGAAAATGGCACATCTGTTGAAGAGGCACTCGAAAGGGCTTACTCTCAAAGTCCAAGGAATATTGTTTACGCTCACAGTCCAAGAAAGCACACTGAGCCAAGTTCTAGTCCATCAAAAGTATCAAACAAGTTTACTTTTAAAGTACAGCCTCCAAGTTATGCAAAATATCCAACTCAGTTAGATGGGGAAGATCACGGGGCATTGCACCCCCCATCTTACAGCAATCCCCCCGTCTACCATGTAAATTCTCCAAAACACGTCCCTACTGCTAACAGCAGCTTGGTGTCTGCGCAGTTTAGCCATGGCGGGCAAATGAACCCTCCCAGGAGACCTTACGGTTCCACTCTTTCCATCAGTGTTTCTCCAGAGAAATTGCACAGCCGCCCAACTCCTCTTGTCTTACCATCTAGTCGAATAGAAGTTCTTCCCATTGATATTGGTGCTGGGGGGTATTCGGGCCATTCAGGGTCCCCAAAGAATGGAAAATTCATCATTCCTCCAGTGGATTATTTGCCAGATAACAGAAAATGGTCAGAAGTCAGTTACACATATAGACCTGAGATGCCTGAACAGTCACGGACTCAAGATGCTAACCGTAGCCACTTAAGCAATTTAACAAAATATTCTGCCTTTCAACATGTACCCTTTCAGGACCATAACCTTCCCACGGTTTCCATGGATAGTCCATTGCGGTATAGAACGTCCCCAGCTTTAGAAGATGCCAGCTCACCTGGGTATCCGTATGCAGGGCCTGCAGCTCCAGTGTATCACTACAGAAACCGGGATGGACTTTCTATTCAAGAATCAGTATTGCTGTGAGAATTCATCTATACTTGCTTAAGACAAGAGAATAGGAACCATACAGAACCTACATTGCTATGTTTATAATTGCCAAAGCAGTATTTTATACCATTGTAAACAACTCGCACAATTGTTATGTATGTTAGTAATAAGAATAGATGGAAGTGTTTTCATCCCCCTGTACATGCTGCTTGAGATGAGCATTTTAAAAGGCATCATCACTGAACCTGTTGATTTAACATGGAAACATAGCAATAGCATATAGGGATGCACGCAAAGTAATTATTCACTACTCAGTTTCATTTGTAGCTTCCTCCAGAACCTGAGCCCTTTTACTCTATTAGCCCATTCTATTTTGAATAATGTTACAAAGCACTGAAAAACTCTAGACGTGTAGAGTCTACATGTAGAGTAGATATTTTTAAGGCTATATGTAGTGTATATGTCTTTTAATAGATATAGGCATCTATGCATACACATTTGAACACAGAACTAATGAAATGTTTTTTAAAAAAACTGCTTTTAATCTAGATCCATGAAATAATTTATTTTTCTTCTTTTCTTTAACTGGTCTTTTAGTCAAGTTTTCCCCCTTATGTTTTTTAACCCAGATCTTAAATGACTTTAGGATTTGCCCCAAGTTGATTAATTCAAATCTCACAGAATGCTCATATTTCTCATTCAATTGCTAACATTTTCTTGCACTCTGAAAATTAAAGACATTGAAGAGAAAGGCTAACCACTTAATGGTGCTTAAAAATTGTGGCAGTTAGAGTAAGTGTATGGCCAAAGGTGCAGCAGCGCCCAAATTGTACCGAGATTGGTGTCAGTGCCTCCGCGCCCTTTGTTCTGGTCTGACTCCTGCAAAGCTCAGAGCAGAAGGTCCTTGCCTGATGCAAAGGAAGTGCTGTGGTCCTGGCTCCAGCTCTCCCGTGGATGCCAGCAGGAGAGGCTGCAAATTACTGTTGGGCAACAGAGCAAACTACTTGCAAATTCCTTTGAAACCAGGATTAACAATTTGGTTACTTCTTCTGCCCCTCAAATTCCTGCCGGGCTTCACTACAAAGCGCTGGGTGGTCATTTACATGATCTTTTTCCTGGCATTCTTTTCTTTAAAGAATGTAGTCAGTGGGTATTGCTGCACTTGGGCCATTAAATTATCGGTGTACAAAATTGTAAAAATGATCTGAATTATCAATAAGAATCTAACATTTTGGTCTTTTTAAAAATAATGTTACTTACATAATTTCAAAAATCTTTTTTTTTCTTGTTCAGTGACAAAAATTTAGGTTCATGTTAAAAAGAAATCAGCAATATCTTTTAAAATATTCTGTTTACACTACAGTTACCACAACACTGACAGAGTTTGGAGCATGCTGAGAAAGTATGACTTCGTGTTTAATTGGAGAGCTTGTTTTCAACATTACTCCGCTCACCTTTGAAGAATAGAGTAGAAAACCTAACGTTAGGGGCTCTTCTTGTTGCAAGTTGGGGCTTTCGGCTTTCAAGGTACAGAAGTATGACTTTTAAAATGAAAGTTAACATTTGTTTAGCTAGTGAATGTGACAATATTTTTTATGTATATAATGAGTCTAATGTAATTTTAATCAACTTGGAAATGATGTTATTAAATGGCAAAAATAAATGTAGTGTATTAGTGGGTCAGGCCTACAATGAAGCACAAATAAAATCCTGGCATCACTGGGCTCTCAATTCAGATCATGTGAAGCTTAGAAATAAATGTACATAAAAGTGTAGCTGAGGATATTCATTCTAATTTTTAAATCTTGATTCTGTGACTTGTAATAAACCAAGCTGTACAATTTAGTTCATAATAGCAGCATCTGAGCTGCCCCCAAATCTATATGTCAACAGTGGGAAGTACTGCAGATTTATATATGTATGTATGCAAAATATGTACACACACACACTATTTTCTTATGTCATCTAGGACATTTTTTATCTGTATACTTTTTTGATGTGATTGTTTTTAACATGCTAAAAGTATACATATATACTGTTTTGTGTCTTTTATGTGTTTTTTATATGGCAGAAGTGCTGCAT
>VMDR010033204.1:0-11438 GCA_007922815.1 Macrotus californicus
TAAAACAAATGTAGTATTGGTATAGGCACAGAAAAATAGATCAAGGAAATAGAATAGAAGCCAGAAATAGACATACATCTGTACAACATCAACTGGTTTTGACCAAAGTGTCACGTCAATTCAATGGAAAAAGAAAAGTCTTTTTAACAAATGGTGCTAAAAAACTGGATATCCACCCAGGTCCACTCCTATCTAGTTTCATACACAAAAATTAATTTGAGCTGAATCAGACACCTGAATGTAAAACCCAGGACTATAAAGCTTATAGAAGGAAAATATCTTCATAATCTCACAGATTAGCAAAGATTTCTCAGACAGATGCAAAAAAATCATAAAAGGGGGAAAAATCCTGATATATTGGACTTCATCAATATTAAAAATTTATGTATCTAATAAAGGACTTATATCCACAGAATATAAAAAACTAACAGATCAATTATAAAAAGAAGAACAACTCAGTTAAAATGGGCAAAAGATCTGAATAAACAATTAACAAAAGAAGATTCAAGAAGCCAGTAAGCACATGAAAAAATGTTCATCGTTAATCACCATGGAAATGCAAATTAAAAGCACAATAAGATCACATTTTATACCCACTAAAATGCTGGAATCAAAGATGAGCCCACCAAACACCGGCTTGGATGTGGAGCAACTGGAACTCTAACACATTGTTAACGGGAGATTAAAAATGGCAGAGCTATTTGGGAGAGCCGTTCGGCAGCTTCTTATAAAGTTAAACAAACATGCATTTACCATGTGGCCCAGGAATTTCGCTGTGAGGTAAAATTTATCTCATATAAATGAAAACATTTGTCTACAAAGAGTTGTACAAGAATGTTCTTGACAGGCTTATTCATGCTACTGGAAACTGGGAACAGCCTGAATATCTATCGACAGGAAAATAAATTAAAAAATTGGGATATATTTATAGAACGAAATACCACTCATCAATAACAAGTGAACTACTGATACATAAAACAACATGAATGTATCTCCAAAACATCTTGAGTGAAAGCCAAATAAAAGATACGTTATTATATGAGTCCACAAAAATGAAAGAAAACTAATTTATGGAGACACAAGTCAGAAGTGGTTACCTGGAAGTGGGAGGGGACTGACTAGAAAGGAGTATTAGGGTACTTCCGGGAAGAGTCTTGTGGTAAAGAGGGCTTAGGGGACAATCCTCAACTGGTCGGAGAGTTCTTTCTCTACCTTGATTTACCCACGACCTTGGCAACTCTTGGGTGAGGGTTACCCCATGTACTACCCCAACGCCGATTACAGAGAATTCCTTTGAAAAGGAACAGGTAATGCAGAGTGTGTAAATATGTATAAGACGTATCTGTATTTTGGAAATAAACAAAGATCAACTAAACAAGCAAAGGCTGTTATTCTGAGTCTGACACAGTGAGGGAGTCAGTCAACACCACGCGTGTTTTGGCAGACTCAAGGGACAGCAGAGGTGGGGCTTCACAGTGGGAGACAGGTTTGTTTCCCTGGTGAGAGGCGGCTGGCGCCGGGCAGCTGCAGGCAGGTGAACTCGAAGCTGGGCATCCTGTGTGCTTGGTCAGGGGTATCTATTGGCTTTCTTTGGTGGGTCCTATGTTGGAAGCAGGGACAACAATCAGGGAAGTTGTCAGTTATTAATCAAGTCGTAGCCATTTTGAGCTGATTGTTACAGAAGTTATTGTTTAGCTTGCTGGATTGTCATGAGAGAGAGAAATCTGGCTTCCTGTAGGTCTGACTTAAAGCAGGCTAGATTTCGGGGTTGTTTATTATATATAGATCAGGAGGCTGGTTTCTTGGGCAGGTTGTGGGTGAAAGTTCCATTTTTATACTGTGATCAGGTCATTGTCCATTTGTATATGCAATCTCTCAGGATTCATCAATCAGACTGATTAATGGAGAGGAAGAGGGCAAACACATTCATCACCGTTAATTGCTTAAGAGGACAAAAACGAAAAGGGCTTAAAAGAACATTACGTAGAGTGCTAAGTGAGGGGGAGTGGTAGCTAAGGGAACATCCGGAGAAAAATGTATCTACACTGAGGAAATCTGTTAAAATCAGGGTACAGAGAATACCGAGATGGGTAGGGATGTCCTGGAATTCATTCCTACCCAGGTGAGGTTTTCAAAGTTGGGACTGAAAGTCCAGGTACTTGACTGTTGTTTCTTTTTTATCTTTCTTTTCAATTTGAAAAAAATCAGAGATAAAATGCACATGACCTAAAATTTACCATTCTAACCACTTTGAAGTTTACAATTCAGCAGCTTTTAGAACATTTACAATGCTGTGCCACCATCACTATAATCTAATTCCAGAACACTCCCATCTTACCAAAGAGAAATACAGTGCCTGTTGGCAGTCGATCCCAATCCCCACCTCCACCAGCCCCTTGCAGCCCATAATCTGCTTTCTGTCTCTGTGGGTTTGCCTCTTCTGAACACTTCACATAAGTGAGATCATGTGAGATGTGGCCTTTGGTCCCTGGCTTCTTTTACCTTCCATGTTTTTCAAGATTCATCTGTGTTGTGGCACCTACCATTCTGTCTATGGCTGAGTCACACCCCATCGTAGAAACATATCACGTTTTGTTTATCCATTTGTCAGTGGGTGGGCACTCGGGTTGTTTCCACTTTTTGGCTATTATGAGTAATAATTTTATAAACATTTGTCAACAATTTTTTGTGTAAACACCTGTTTTCAGTTTTCCTGGGTATATCTCTAAGAGCAGAATTGCTGGCTCATATGGTAACTCTGTGTTTAATTTTTTGGAGTAACCGCCAAACTGTTTTCCAAAGTGGCTGTGGCATTTTACATTCCCACCAGCAACGCTGGCTATTGTTTCTTGGGACAGACTACAGTCGACCGAAGGGAAGGAAACCTGGGAACCTGCAGCAGACCCCATCACAGCCGCCTTCCTCAGAGAGTCTGCTCAGGGCTCTGCTACTGGCCCAGAGGCCTGATTCTTCCACCTAAGATGAGGCCCGAGGACCAGAGGAAAGATTACACACACTTTCCTATCCTCCCTTCCCTATCTTTTCAGGTTTTGTTTTTGGTAAATGGAGGTGTATATATTTTTTTCTTCATTTTGTTTCATTTGTTGGGGAAGGAGAAGGAGAATGAGTAACTTTTTAAAAGTCATGAGACTCTGCCTTTTAAAAATTCAGCCTCTAAGGAACCTTGGTACTAGAACTATCAACAGAGGAAGAAATTGACAACTTTAATCCTGTTCTTTGAAAGTTAAACCTAGTATATACTTGTTCCATTTCTCTGAACCCAAATGCAAGATTTATTAGAACATTTAGCCACTGATTTCCAACCTCCTAAATTGTAGCTGTCCTCAAAGAGATATTCTGCAATCACTGCAGATGGCAGATTCTGCCCATGTTTCTACAGATCTGCCAAGAAAGCTCAACTTGCTATTGATTATAAATTGCTTTCACAAGGAAATGCATAATGGGAATCTATCATCCAGTCCAGTCACCTTTCTTGGAGTTAAAATTTAGAGCATTTTGGAAGTGACCTTGGAATCTAGCCATTTATCTCTGTTCAAGTCCTTTTCAAATTTTTGTACTGTTTTTCTTTAAAATAACTGTACAATATTTTTTTCATCTCAGACAAAGGGTCCTTGAAATCTCAGGAGAAGCCCCACTTTCTCCAAGTCAAGCAATTCAACTGAAATCCCATTGTCTCCTTCTCAGGGCTAAAAAGTCCAAAAAATTATAGGAAAAGAAATAGAAACTGGATACCAAGAGTGTGAACACATTCTTGGCTCGATAATGCGTTTCACATTTTACACACGTTAGCACATTTAATTTTCATGATGGCTATATAACAAAGGCCCTTTTACCCTTTTACTACAGGTAGGGAAATGGGCTTAGAGAGGTTAACTTCCCAGGGTCATGTGTGTAAGCAAAGTGCAACCCTGGCCAGTGTGGCTCAGCTGGTTGCAGTACTGGCCCAAAGACCGAAAGGTCATGGGTTCCAACCCCATCAGGTCACATGCCTGGGTTGCAGGTTCGGTCCCCAGTTGCATGCGAGAAGCAACCAATCGACATCTCTCTCTCATCAATGTTTCTCTCCCTCTCTCTCTCCCTCCCTTCCCCTCTAAGAATGTCCTCAGGTGAGGAGTAAAAATAATAATGTAAAGAACTTGGGCTTTAGAGTTAGTATACGTAACAGTTCATGGTTAACACTCTGCAGTTAGGCCACCTGGATTCAAATCCTGCCTCCACTGCTCACTGGGAAACCAACTATTTTCTAGGCCCTGCTTCCTCCACAGTAAAATGCAGACAATGGTACTTCTGTCTCACAGGGCTGGGGCTGTGAGCATTAAATGAGATAATGCTTGTACATCTGTAAGCGAATATGTCATACTTTCTGAATTATGTGTGATTTTGGGGTTGTCAGTAGCATTTGCCTTCTTAATGAGTGAAGAGCTATGATTCTTACCTACTTTTCCAGCTAAGAGATGAAGACATGGAAAAAAGTCTCCTCATCTTTTGTTAAACTAAAAAGCAAAAGTAGAAATTCCCAAACTATCCAAAAAAAAAAAAAAAATCACCACTCAATCACAACTGAATAGCTAATGAAGATGTGACACAATTTTTGATGAGACTCTGATGAGGTGAGGTCCAGATGTCTTTTTTTTCATAGGGAATATTACATTTCTGAATTTCTTAAAACACAGATGTGGCACCACCTAATCATTAGGACTGTGTGAGACCAGCCTGTAAACCATCAGTGGCCACTACACCAACCCACAACGCCCGAGTGTGTGACTGGGAGAACTGTAACGGTCCAGGCGAGGACAAGATACTCCGTAGCAGCAGACGCGCCCCAGACGATCTGACAGTAAGGATCGCTACCTCCTAGCCCAAAGAGGCATTAGCGCCTCATCTGGCCTGGACTGTATATAGCATTATAACACATCATGTCCTTCTAAGATAAATGACTGTTTTTCCCACTTTCCAAAAGGAGTTAGTATTTAATCAGGAAGTTTTCTTTGGCATCAGGAAGATCTTGGTTCCAGTTTCATCTCCACAGATCACTGGGTCTCTGAGTCTCATCTGTTAATGGGATAAAACACCTACTGAATGGGGTGGTTGTAAGAATCAAATGAGGTCGTGCACAGAAAGCACCTCACAGGGTGCCTTAAGAACGCAATGCACGGTAGCTACAATTACTATGCCCACTGCGGACAGCTGGAAAGGACTGAAAAGTGTAAGAAAGAAAGAAAGTCAGCAACGATTTCCCCTCCCAAAGGCAACTACCGTTAACTTTAGTCAGCCGTCCTTTTCCTCTACGCAGCCTGTCTTCGCAGAGATCAGGTATATCTACATGCGTCCTGGCTTTGTCTTGTCTATTTGGCTTATTAATATGACTTAGATGTTTCCTCACACTGTTAACCACTAGGAGGTTGTCTATGTCTTCTAACAAAATAGTTTTTCCTGATTATGAAGCCCTTGGGAATGACACAGTCCTGCCTACCCCATCTTCCTGCGGCTTCGGGATCTGACCTCCTGGCCTTGGGAACCCTGAAACCCCGCACCGTCAGCACTTGGGACCACCGCAGAGAGTCTCCTACTGCTTATAGGGCGTTGAGTGCGTGGGCTCAAGACAAACCCAAAGGCAAACGCCCAGCAGTTCACAGTACAAGGCGGTGCGGGGAGCCTCACGTTCCACAACCATCTGTTCAGCTGCCTCTCAAACCCTGCTCCCACACAGTACAACAGAGGCTGCTGAAGAACCAGAAACAAACCCCCAACCTGCTCATCCGATGTAAGCTGACGCTCAAGCTCCCTCCTGAACACCTTTTCTAGTACCTTCCCTTCAAAGGAAAAACAAGATGTATTGCTGAGCTTAAATATTTTTAAAAACTGCGAGGATATTAATGTTCAGTTTGGCTCTCCGCATTTGAATTGCCGCAACTGTACTGTCCATTCTGACCCACCCCTCATTCTTCTTGATACCATTTTTCGTTTTTTTCAGGGAATATAATTATCTGTCTAATTCTGCAGCCCAAAACTGACCTCTAGACACAGAATTAGTGAAAATCAAATACAAATTAAAGTTAAAGATAATCATCTATAACATTTATTTTGACCAATTATCTGGTTTTGGGGGGGGCACTGTGTAACCAGTTTGTTATTACTGTCCCATTATTGTTGATCTTCCATAAACAGCTCCCCAGAAGAGCGTTGGCCAAGTGACTACGCAGAGAGGACATTAAAATTAACTGACAGAGGGCTAAGGTTTCCGAAATGTCTAAGATTCTGGCTCTATCAGTGGTGAGCTGTGTGACCCCGAGGAACACAAATTCTCTGAGCCTGCTTCTCCATCTAAAAAAAAGGAATAATAATCTATGTCCATTTTGTCAGCCTTATGGAATTCTTATTCAGAAAAATTAAATTATACATGTAAAAGTAATTTACAGCTTGTAAAGAGCTATACAAATGTAAGGGGGGAAGTATTTTGCTTTTAAATAAAAAGGCAGGGGCCCTGGCTAGTGTGGCTCAGTGGACTGAATGCCGGCCTGCGAACGGAAGGGTCGCCAGTCAATTCCCAGTCAGGGCACATGCCTGGGTTGCAGGCTAGGTCCCTAGTAGGGGGTGCATGACAGGCAACCACACATTGATGTTTCTCTCCCTCACTTTCTTCCTCCCTTCTCCTCTCTCTAAAAATAAATAAAATATTTTTTAAAAAGTGAAAAGACAAGGAAAGAAAAGACGACCTCAAATATATCCTAATTGCCTTTTGAAATTTTACCTATACAGCCAACAACTGCCCTAAAATGCTAAAAACAGGTGATTCTGAGTAATTGCACCACTGGCTGCCCAGTTTCCCTCCACACGTGCACCATGCTAACTGAAGGGCTGGCTGTCTTCATGCTGGGTCAGAGGAACCGGAGTGTTAGAACAAAACAGACCCACATGCTGTCTCAAGGGATTCACACCAGCTAAGGAGGAACTGAGGAAAGTTAAGGAATTAGAGGTAGGAAGGATTAGGATCATTGAGATTATAAGAATTTAAAACCAGGAAAAAGGTATAAACAGCTTAGAATTTAAAGAAATGTTGGGAGATGGTTTTCCCAAAGAGGGAAGCCAGTCTCCAAACCCCTAGACAAGAGACGTTCGTGCAGCTATTACATTCAACTCCTCTAGAGCCTGACATTTGATTACACTTAAAATTCATCTCTTGCTTCCCTTTTCCTTCCTCCCCCATACACCATGTGTTCCCACCCAACCTCCTATTTCTCCCTCCTTTGGTTTGTTTCCATTCCAACCCCTTTGACGTCCAGGCCCAGTTTTGCAGTGTTTTCCTTAACCTCTCCTAGCCTGGCTCTCCCTGGTGTCCACCTCCCACCCTCGGCATCATGCGTGCACATTCCTCTTTGGAAAAATCACATCTTGTTCTTGCAGAGGAGCCTTGGAAAGTTATTCAAAACTGCATTACTTTCTAAAATAGAAAGATAAGAGCTTTAAATTCCAAGCTGTTTCCCTAGGAGGAGAGAGGACATGGCCGGGAGAAGCAATGGGAGTTCCAAACCCGCTCAGACTTGGTCATTGGTGGTGACACGATGCTTCTCATTCCATGTGGGCAGGATCCGCTGGCCAGAGGCATTCAGTCAATGCAGGTGGGGAGGAGGGGGGAGGAGGGGTAAGAAACAGGCAGACAGAGACTTCCAAAATGGAAAGAGGAAGAGGTAAAATAAAAGGAGTTACTGAAGGACGGGGAATAGTCAAAAACAAAGAAAGATGGGGAAAATGGAACAAGGAATAAAGTAAAAGGGAAAAAGGAGAGGAAAGGGGTAGGGGCGAGGACTGAAGACAGAAATGGAAACAAATCAGGAGGGAGAAAACAGAAACGGTTAGGGGCAGGGGTTAGAAAGGAGAATGCGGCCGGGTGGGGGGCGGGAGCACAGCACCGGAGAGAACACGTGGAACCAGAGGGACGGGGAGAGGACGGGAGCAGGGAGACTGCCATGCCTAGCCTCGGTCTATATGTTTACTTCCTTACACTGTCACTGGTAGCTGCCTTATCTATTTTCACCTCTGGCAAGAGACGCCCGCCGATGTGCGTGCCGGGGCCGCCGATGAGGGACACCACGCCGTTGCAGTCCACCGTGCTGTTGCGCTTCACACTGCGCCGCAGGCTGGGGAAGATGCGCGAGGAGCGGCTGCCCTGGCTGTAGCCGCTATAGCCGCTGTAGCTGCTGCGGCGCTCGCGGGCCCGGATCGGGATGAACAGCGAGTCGCGGCGGCCCTCGCTCTCCTCCACCGTGCTGTGCTCGTCGTCCGCAAACTCGTTCTCCGAGCCCGGGTCCCGGAACCGCCCGGGCCCCCTGAAGCTGAAGATGCTGCTCTTGCTGTTGTGGCGGGATAGGAATGGGGAGCCCGGAATGCTGAGTAGTGACTGTAGAGAAAGAGAGAGAGTGGCAGGTTATGAGACGGGAAGCTGACCCCTTACAGGCCGAGCAAAGGCTGCAAACTTCCCCCGCCTGGCTCCACCCTTGCATTTGTGGTCAGAGCACAGGCGTTTCCAGAAAGCACTGGGGATGCCGAACTGCTACTACTGTTCAACACCCATCATTACTCACCTCTCCTTGTCCCATACCCTTGAGATACACCTGTTTTTGACCAGTTAACCACTCAAAAGTTTTACTCATTGCTCACTCAAGCACTGAAACGATGCTTTTGTCTCGTGTTCTGTACAGCCAAGCACCAGGAAACCCATCTGTGTGTCTATTTCTCATACTGCAGGCTCACATGCGGTGTGCCTTTAACTTACTCTACGCCACACTTGGCAAAAAGGAAAGAATTTAAAAGTGGGTATCACTTGCCATCCGTTCAATGTAAAATTTTTCACCAAAAGTTTAAATACTTGTAAATTATATAATTCTCAGCACTGACGTATTTAAATAAATCTCTTCTTTACCACTTAGAAATGTTTCCTCATTTCTTTCTCCTTCAACTCATACTTTCAATACACATTCCCTAGAGAATTTTATGCTATTGTAAATTTTATACTTTAATGTATTTTATTCATTACCTCTGAATACTTTTCTACAAAAAAACCATAAACTGTACTTTTAAAAACTTAAATTTTCCTGTGATGAATCTCTAAGAAGTTTAAAAAAAAAAAACTCTGCTGAATTGAGTTTTTATTATTCTTATTAACACAATTGATCAAGATACACAAATAGAGCCCTGGCTGGTGTGGCTCAGTGGATTGAATGCGGGCCTGAGAATGAAAAGGTAGCCGGTTGGATTCCCAGTCAGGGCACAAGCCTAGGTTTGGGCCAGGTCCCCAGTAGGGGCATGTGAGTGGAAACCACACATTGATGTTTCTCTCCCTCTCTTTCTCCCTCCACCCCCCTCTCTACAAGTAAATAAATAAAACCTTTAAAAAAATATATACAAATATATGTTTAATAAGTAATTACTAAGCTTAAAATCTTATTAAAATGTATCTCTTAATGAGATGGATGAGATTTTTCTTTTTCAATTGGTGTTTTTGGTGTTTAAATATTTGTAGATAGTATTACTTATTAGAATGAGGCATGGCTCAACATCAATTCCCATTCCCCTTTTAAATATTTGATTTTTAAGCACTGAGAAACCTTATTAATGTAAACAGTGTCTTGGAACGGAAGAATTTTGTTACAGCAATGTCACTCAATTCTTTGAACTTCTGCCAAGTTATATCCAAAGTCACTTAGTAAAGCTACCAGCGTTAGGTCCTCTTTTCAATTCTGTTGAAAGCAAAGAACTGAAAACCACCCAACTTGTCAAAAGATTTATTACCTAGATATCAGAATTACTCCATGCCTTCATTTCTATGGATATCAAAAAGGCTTTATTTGTTATTTACTAATATTATATGGGTTACTCTCACAGATTACTCTTCTACTTAAAAGTCACTTTATTTAACCCGACAGAAAAAGTTGGAATAATCAAAATATTGCTAATTTCTATACATCTATGCTAACAATTTTTTGTAATAAAGTGATTTTATTTTATCACATGCTTTAAGGATATTTTCATCAAAACTTCAAAGCCACAGATCTGGTTCATTTAATTTATGAAAATGTCTAATGACCTCACTACAAAAACAACTGGCCAAATCAGACTTATATTTTCACAGGAAAAAGTATGACTTCAGGTAGGGCAAGGGAGAGTAATGGGGGGAAAATGGGGACAACCGTAACTGAACAACAATAAAAAATAACTAAAATAAAACGTGAAATTAGAAAAAGGAAATGACCTCATTTTTAATTTTTATAACTGTATTAACATGTACCCCACTGATCACCATCTAGCTCCTGAACTTAAAGCGTCTCAAAATCCTTGACTATCGATCACTTCATTTCACACTTCACAGACATGTGTAAGAGGTGAAGTCAGAAAGTCTTACAATGGATTTGTTTCCTGCACTGAAGGCAACTTTGTTGACATTAATATTTCCGACTGTCCCTCTGTTTGGTACCCCAAAGATTTTTCCTCCTTAGGGTAATGCACTACATAAACATCGGGATGACAGAAAGTACACGCCTTCCCTGGTGAAGTGGGAGGAACTGATGGCGAAGAGGGAAGTGGAAAAGAACTGGTGTGATTTGGGGCCCAGTGCTAACCCTGGGCATGGGAATAGTAAGTCAAGCATCTAGGAATCAGGCTCCTTAAAGCTGACTGTGCTTGGAAAGCCTTCAAGTGTCCCAAGGAGACGCACCCCACTTTGACGACTACTGCTTTGAGAGAAAGAAACTTGGCAAACAACCGACTTTGGACAATTCTCCTTGCTATCATGAGATATTTGGCTTTGCCCAATTATGACTTTGAAGAAATGTTCAAAATAATGTTTAACTATATGAGATTTTTGCCTTAGACTTTAGGCCCTCACCTTCTTGTAAATGATTCCACTTTGAAAGTTCCTTGTGCACTGGGACTCTGCCAATACAGTGCATATAAGTGTTAATAAACCTTTTAAAATAATACTTTTGATCTATGTGTCTGCTCTTACGCCAGTACCAGGCTGTTTTGATTATCATGGCCTTGAAATATAGTTTGATGTCAGGTATGGTGATCCCGCCTACTTTGTTCTTCTTTCTCAAAATTGCTCCAGCTATTTGGGGTCGTTTATGGTTCTATATAAATTTTTGAAATGTTTGTTCCATCTCTGTGAAATAAGTCATGGGTATTTTAATAGGAATTGCATTGAATCTATACATTGCTCTGGGTAGTATGACATTTTGATGATGTTAATTCTTCCAACCCATGAACATAGTAGTATATGCTTCCATTTATTTGTGTCTTCCTTAATTTCTTTCTTCAATGTTGTATAGTTTTCTGAGTACAGCTACTTGCAAAAAAATGAAAACTCGACCACTAACTTACACCGTACACAAAAATAAACTCAAGATGGATAAAAGACTTAA
>VMDR010033205.1:0-11433 GCA_007922815.1 Macrotus californicus
TCTGGCTTCCCTTTTCTGCTTTCAATTTTTTTCTAATTATTTTTTTCCATAACATTTTTCTTCTTTTGTCCTATTTTTGGGAGATAACTTTCTAAGAGTTTTATGAAAGTGGATAAAGGTTTTCCACCAAAATTGTACATATTCACAAAAGTAGCAGCAAAATGTGAGTGTTCAAATATCTCCACAATTGCCCCAACAATGGTTATTATATTTTTATAATGTTGTTAATTTATTACATGTAAGGTAGTAGCACCTCTTATTTAATCTTGTGTTTTCTTTCAAAATAAATGTGAAGTTTTTTTTTTAATTTTGTTTTTACTATTTTAAGATACATTTGAGAGAAGGGCAGGTGCAAGGAGGCAAACAATAGGGTACCAACTCCAAAAGGCTGAGATTAATGTACTAGAGAGAACCTGGAATTAGATAACATTTAAATTCCCATTACATACGTATATTTTTAGTCAACCTTAGATTTCATGGTTGTCTCACTTTAAGCAGAGGAAATAAACATTCATCCAAATGTGTAAGTCATTATTATGGATAATTTAATGTTAATTGCTTGATATAAAAAAGAATAAAAATAATCCTACCCTATTTACAGTTTCTGGATTCTTATCACTTGGTTCCTCAGGAATTTTAACAAGGAATTTAGAGATGTCAGCCAACTGGGAGTGGGTTGGCAGTCTTCTGACAGTGGGGACAAATGTGAAGATCAAAGGTTTGGCTTCAGAATCACCAGAAGAGACCTATGAGACACGTAATAAATTAGGCCTGTAGTCTTGTCAAAGGTTTATCTTGACTTTTTCTCTATACATCATGATATTTATCTCATTTATTTTGATAAATTGCCCATTTTCTTGTGATCATGTATTTGGTTGCCAAAAAAAAGCTATAAAAATAGTCATAGTATATGTATCAGATTTTTTTTTATGAAACTATCTTTTAGAAAAAAGCAATGCAACTCCAGGAAGAGCCTGCTATAGGGGACGACAATAAAATGAGAGGTGGCGAGTTGACGTGCTGGAATATTGCAGGGCACCTCTACCTCGGTGGATTCATCATAAACACAGCCTTCAGTCCGTTTCAAAATGGACTTTTATCCATTTAACCCTGGGTTAGCAAGTTCAATTTGATTCATAACCACCAAGCATGCAAGAAACTTCCAATATTTATCATTAACAAGAACACTAAATATGGATTTAAAATTGGAAGTAAACTTTTCTGGATATTAGGATGTGAATGCCTGCTAAAAGATATCTTGTATCTTTTATTCATTCTTTATTCATTCAAAAGTAATTTTGTTAAGTGTTTTCTGTGTGGCAGGCAATCAGGAGCTAGATATACAACAGTGAATAGAAAAAAGTCAATAGACCACTCACAAGTAGAAAGAGGAAACACACAGAATACTGAGGGAAAAGTGATGAGGCGTATCTACCTACCCAACCTGGGAAGCTCTAGGAAAAAAAAAACACCCTGAAATTTAAGTCTCAGTGAAGAGGAAGATAAAGATGTCCCAGGCTAAGAAAACCAGCTGAGAGAAAGTGTGGGAAGAAGCAGCAGTGTGGGGTATAGATCCAGCTCACATGTTGTCCCATTGCCAACAGAGAACCATTAAAGCACTATAGATTGGGAAATGACATAGTCACATTAGAATTTTAGATAATGCTGGTTTGGAAAGACACAAGGCTAGAGACAAGGAAGAAAAGTCAGTAGCAAGTAGATTGAGGACTAAATGAAAAGGGAGGAAGAAAAGATGGTGCTGTAGATTTCTCTTTCAAGAATTTTGAATGAGAAGTAAAGAGAAAGGTTAAGAGCAGTTAGGGAAGTAGAGTCAAAGAGATGCCTTTTTGTCTGTAATGGGATAGACTTGAACATATCTGTAGACTGAAGGGAAGAACCAGTAGAGAATGAAAGTGGAGCAAGATCTTGGAGGGTGCCGGCAGAATAAGTTAGGGAAATAAGAGAAGAAACATGGTCTCCTTGGAGTCCAGAGAAAATGAACTAAGATAAAGAAAAGCTCAGGAACATGATAAAGCAGGTAGAGTGGGAAGGTGAAGGGAAATCACTTTTGATAAAATAATGACCATGGTAAAATCAGCCCCATTTAGTCAGAGTAACACTGTCCCTTTGCTGCCTCCTTGACTCCATCACAAAATATAGGATGTGCCCTGGCAAGATCCCCACTCTGCTTTCCCTTCAAGTTGCATCACCTTTCTGTGCCTTGGACAACTTGGGCCTTATCTCAACATGCTCTTTAGCTCTGATCATGTCCATCCCTGTGAGGGACCCAGGCCTCTGAATCACCCCTCAATCCCCATGTGCTATGCGCACACCTCCAGTTTTGTTTCCATCTTGTATCATTTTCCCACCCTTGAAACACACTGTCTGGGATTCAGTCAGTCATTATAAAGTCCTTCATACCATCTTTAACCTCTTCTCTAAATATTCTAGAGCTAACTAAACCATGGTTCCCTCTGAAGGACTCTCATTTCCAAGAAGCTCCCTCAGTGGGAGCTGTTTTTTCTCACAATAGGCCTGGGAGTGGAATAGGTGTGCTCCTTACTCCTTTTTACTACTTCCAAAATCTGCTCCTTTTATTTTACCTAAAAACTTCCAGCTTTGAATCTCATGTCATCAGTCTAGACCACTCACTACCTCTCCTTGTCATAGTCACCTGTCCACACCAAATCAAACCCTTTTTTCTTTGAAGACTAAATTCCTAGCTCAATTCTACTCCCTCTAACACTACGCTTTTTATAATACCCAATATCATATCTCATGGATAATTTTTCCAATATTCCGTTGCCTCAATCTCTACTCTCCTTGCCTCTCACATCCCTAGCCTAGACCAAAGAGCCACAGTCCCTTTGTAATTTCCATTTTTTTATTCTCTGACCACCACTTCTTTTCTTTCTACACCACTCCCACTAGTTTTCCAGCTCCAACATTTCTCAGAGTCCACCAGAATGAAAATCTATTGATCCTCCCAACATTAGGTTTTTCTGTACTTGGTTTTAACCAGCTTACATTTACCAAATGGCTGCATTGACCACAGTCACTCCCATGCATACTCCTCACATCTCTTACCCTACCTCACATCATCATCCCCATTTGGGTAAATCACAGTCCCCACTAAATCTCACCCCATACCTCCTCTGCCCCTGCATCAGAGAGCCAGATGTGGCTAGGGAAAACCTCATGACCGTGCTCACTGCAAATTTATGACTCTGAGCCTCAAGCAGCCCCTCCAGTGTTGCCCTATAATAACATACAGTTCCATAGCCCATCCACTCCTTCACTCACCTAGAAAACTCATATCTTTTTTTTCTTTCTTTAAGCCCTTAACATCTTCTCAAGTTTTACTCTGAGCTGTAGACTTTGTTCCTTATTCCACTGAGAGAACGGAAGCAATCCGAGAAGAATTTCCAAGGTCCCCATCACCACATCTATTTACCCACCCCCATGCCTGTGTCCTTTTGTGTGGCCTTCAGTCCTGCTACTATGCTCCTTCTAAACACAACTCTCACTGAACACTTTACCCTATACTTCCTTTTATTAACTCAACAAGGTCTTATTAAATGCCGACTAAATATGAGACAATACTGCAGGGGTTGGTGATATAGCAGTGAACAAACATCTCTACCCTAATGGAATTTGCATTCTAGTGAAAGAAGCAGTAAAAAAAGACAATAGTTATAAGCTAAGCTACGGAGACTGGCTAGAAGATGGTCGCAGTAACCCACAGGAGAGAAAACGTTAGGTTGAACTTGGGTTGCTGCAGTTAATGGTGACCAGAAGTAGTAAATTTCTGGCTACATTTTAAAAGAGAAACTTAGAATTGGCTGAAAAATTAGATGTGGGATATAAAAAGTAAACAAGAGTCAAGATGAGTACAAAATTCTTGACCTGAATAATTTTAAAAAATAATGACTTAGTATTCACTGAAATGGGGAAAACAACAGGCGAAGCTGGTTTGAGAAGAGAGATCAGATTCGAAATCCCAAATACACAGCCCAGGGGAAATGTGAGTAAGGGAGCGCATTCAGAGGAAAGTCTGCGCTGGAGATAAAATTATTAGGGTTGTTAACCAATATACGGCATTTAAAACCACAGGACTAGATGGGAACACCAAGGGGGTAAGCACACATAGGAAAAGGAGGGTCCAGACTGAGCCCTCCAGATTCTACCACTAAGTGGTCCGCAGCAGAGGAACATGTTTGTGAGAATTTAAGATTTGGAAGTACAGTAATTTTGGATGATTGCAAGGTCCAGGCTTTGGCCTTGAGGCTGAGTGTCTAAGATGAAAAACCAGGAGGGACACTGAGATTGTCAAGGTTAAGGAACTTTGGGACAAGACTGTGAAAGGACAGTCCTTATGAAAACACAAGACACGCTGGGGAGAAAGACAGTGGCCAAGCATGGTGGCCCTCCTGAAATTATAGGCCTGATGAACTCACTCTGGACCACCTACCTTAGGGTGTATCTTTCTGGTAACTTAACTAAAATATCTATGCCTTATGAAAAAGTGCATGTTCCTTAGGGAGTTTAAAATGCATAGACAAACCCTCTGAGCCAACTTTTACTTTTTAATATTCTTCTCAACCTGGAAAGCTGTTTGTCATTATTCCATGACTGCAGTGATGTTACAATTCCCAGGTTTCCGCTTATTATCAGAAAACAATAAATCAATGCTTTCCTTTGTAGGAAAGAACATTAGATCCCTCATGAGATTTGGAAAGCCAACTGGTCTTGTCAGCAATACATAATACAGCACACTTTCTATATGGATTATTTTCTAGAAAGCACTCTGCATAACTAATCTCATCAATATCATGATAGATGGAGAGCGGTTTCCGCAAAGAAATCCCCGAGGGTAGTTCATATAGTCCATCACAGACTTTCACTTAGAAGTCAAAGAACCGGTCCCCAGATTCTGTAGGCCTCCCTCATCCCCACACATGATGACTTTAGGTCTATCTTGGTTTTGTCCAAACGCAGTTTAAATACTAATGTAGCAAAGCCTTCAGTATGAGCACCCCACTGTTATGAAACGCATATAACCATTATTAAAAGTAAGTGCCTTCTAAAGCATATAAAATAATGAAATTTACTAAGCCTTGCACAACTTGTGTAATTCATTACTGCTTAAACCTGTATAAAACACAAATAGATCTCCAGGAGTATGAATGAAAACTGATGCTTCAATGAATAAGCTGTGCTTTTATAACAATGCCCTCAAAAGAATGTCTGAACATACTCACATGTTGACAATGAAAGCAACGGAAAAGAAGTAAAATTATTTCCTTCTACTTTGTTGTATTTTCCTATAGAAGTATATTTATGTAGCATATGATCCTTCACCAGTTGTGAGCAGAATTTTTAAATTTTAGTTGATGTCGTTGAAAAATAACATAAAAATGAAAAATCTAACAGGGCTAAAGACTCATTCATCTTCCTAGGTTACTGCTGGAGAACAAGATCAGGAATAAGCTCCTATCCACACACATTCCTCGGAGGAGCAACCCAAAAAAGAGCAATGAGTAGGTGTTCTCTTTTAAGCTGGGAGTACAATGTTAGGATGGGGCTCTTTTCTCTGCTTTTACCTAGCATCCTCTTATCTTACCAAAGACATACAAAATTTTCGGTACAGGATTTTCGTTGGAAAATGATTTGAAATTACACCAGCTACACTATGCAACATTTAGATGAAGAGATAATTTATGTATAGACAATTTTTAGATTTAGAACTTCATGAGAGGTCACACTAACTGCTGAAATGGAGCTAGCAGAAGGGAAAAAAAGCGACCGTTATACATTTGCCCTCTCTTCCTGCATGTATTCCAGTGTTAGCCAGTAGACTGCTGAATCTCTTCTTTTAGGAAAGAAAAAATAATAATTGCTGTTTACCGCATACTGTGGCCAAGTTCCACTGGAGCTCAGAAATGAATCGCTATGGTAATGAAAAATCATTTTCCACACAAAGCAGGAACAGATGCATGTTAACACCGTTGCATTGGTTAAACGCTAATTAACATTTTCCGTTGTCAATGCTGTTTAAAATCACATCTTCCTTCCTATCCTTAGGAAACTATTTTAATAATAGAAATTAGAACTGAAAGGATTAAAATCTTTTCCTAAATATGGTTTCAAGCATTTGAAGTTTTGAGACTGTCACCTTCTCACCAGGCAGCCAAATAATTTAAGAAACTGTTTTCCCCCATGCCATGAAGGCAGACTGCTCCTTTGCTCAGTTCGGGCTAGAATGCCTTCCTTTCTTCTATTTTCCTGAGTTCTCTTCCGATGTTGACACCCCCACTCACAGATGGCCACTAGCCTCCTTATGAAAAGAGACATTACAGGATGTCTTAGCATTGACACTACGCCAAGGGCAATCCCGAGCATTTTCTTTAGCTCCCCAGTGAGCAGTTCTGCCTTTACAGTCGCTGGAGATAACATTTCACTTGGAAATACACACGAATTTATCTACACCCAGGCAGCTCTCCCATAAGCCCTCTTGCAGCAAACACCACAGTGCACAGCCTTTAAAAGTTCTTGAAAGCATTAAGGAAAGACTCCCTTTTACCTGGGGTGCAGTCTGAACGCTCCCTGTTAAGATGCACGAGCTCATTTGGAAGTAATAGCTCCCGCAGTCCCTCGGAAGCCCCTATTCTGGAAGCATTGATTCATCACATAAGGGAGTGAGCAAAGCAAAGATGAGGTGGGAAGGGAGCCTCGCACTGAAACAACACACACACTCACACAGGAAAAAAAAAGAATTCTAAAAAGAGGTAAAGTGGCATCCTCCCTGAATCGAAGAATTTTATCAGCCCAAAGAGATTTATGTGTAGACAACTTTTAGATTTGGAACTTCATAAGAGGTCGTATTGACTGCTGAAATGGAGCCAGCAGAAGAGAAAAAAAGCCACCCACAGATACATGTTTGCCCTCTTTTCATGCATGTATTCCAATTACATATTCTGCAAAAAGAAGAGAGAAGCCAGATTGTACAGCATTAAGAAGCTGATTGAAGGGCCCGAGCATCTGCCAATCTCAGTGATCAGCTGGTCACACTCCCTGAGAACAGCTAGAGGTACAAATATATGCAAACACTGTGTCTAAATAAAAAAATGAGAAAGCATACAATGATCATTTCAATGATATAGGAGTATCTGCAGTGACTGAGGTTTTGCTATTAAACAAATTAGCTATAAAATAAAGCTTGGAATCAAACATTCATCAAAACAAAATTCCATTCCAAGGTTTTTGGAAGACAGTGAGTGTCCTAAATGCAGACAAACAAACCTCACAACTTCATGCATGAAACTTATTGGAGTCTCCAGCCTTCAGTACTCCTATTTTGTATCGATTTTCCTCCAAATCTGTAATATCCATATTTGTACATTGGCAGTGAAAGATGCTGTGTCCCAAGAGCTGGTTATAGACCAAAGGATACAGGATCAAGAATAAAGGTTTTATTTTAAGGACCTGGATTATGCCTCTTAACATTTTCAGTGTAATCGAAAGCCTGAATTTGTGGAAATATTACAAGTAAAATCATCGTCAAAGTGATTCTGTTAGCACACAGGGAAAACATTCCAAAGAACACAGTACTTTTTGACCTAGAAAATGATCTAAATTTTTAAATATAATTCTGTTATATCACCAAATCATGTACCTTTTCTATGTTGTATATACTCATGAATATATTTTATATACTCAAAAAAGGATATAATACCCTCCTACCACCAAAGAGCTTACAGTCCAACTGAGAATATAAAACAGGTATACAAACAACAAAGGTATAAAGCACAAAAGAAGAGAGAAAGGAAGAAAGAAAAAGGAAAAGTCCCATACTGCAGTTCTCAAACTTTGCACATAAACTGCCTAAAGAGCTTATTAAAATGCAGTTTTTGATTGAGGACATCTGGAGAGGGCCCTCGGATGCTGCATCTCCATCTGATGCCCAGTTCCTGGTCTGTGGCACTGCAAGTCGTGACAACTTAGAGGAATTTCTCCAGCATGGGGAGACCACAGCTACCTGGAATAACTCAGGGAGAAAGGGGGATTGGAGTGCACTTAGAAAGATGGGGAATCAGGAGCTATAGAGATGGGAAAGAACAGCACTTATTGCATGCAGAGAAAAAAGCTTGAGTGAAGGCAGGAAGCAGCAGGTGTACTTGAAAAGGACGGGACCCTGGGGTCAGCTGTATACCAGCTGCAGGACCTGGGAGAAGCTGCGAACCTCCCAAAGTCTACATCCTCTCATCTGTGAAGTGCGGATGAGAACGATATTTCTTTCACAGGGTTCTTGTGAGGATAGCAGTTAAACTCAGCATGCAAAGCCTTAACTCTGTGCTAGCAAACACTTAATATATGTTAACCCTTTAGTGCTGTTGTTGTTTAGTTTGGTAAATAACATAAATCAGAATAAAGGAAAATAAGACTAGAAAAGCAAGTCAAGTCTTGATGATCAAAGATCTTAAATTAAGATGTTTCAATTTACTCAATGGGGAGTAGGAATGAAGAATAGATATCCCGCTAGACATATTATTATCTATTGTATATCTAATTACTATTACATGTATATATAAACCAAACATCAAAGGGTGGCCTTGAGGAACTCTAGAAACCATTCATCTCAAGTTCTAGTGTACGGCTCTCCAGTGGGAAGTAACAGTCCGGTCCTTCATCAGTGATTCAATCACTGTGTTCTGAGTGGATTCAAACAACTGAAGTTCTTGTACAGCTTATTCTATTATTTTTTTTCTCTTATTACCTTCCCAAAAAGAAAGCAATAGTTTCGCATGTTGCACAATCAAATTTGGGAGAGGAAATACTTCAGCCTCTGTATTTTGCCCTACTTAAATCCTTCCTTGAATCATTTAAATCATGAAGACCAAATAAATTAATCAATTACAGGGTGAGGCAAAAGTAGGCTTATGGTTGTTCATATGGAAAATAATACAATAATTAATAAAAATAAGAATACAAGAATAAACTGTATTTTGCATTCTCACGACTGTAAATCTTTTGCCCGTATTTTGCTATTTTGCTGGGTCTTATCTGAAACTTTTCACTAGTCATTTTCTTTCTCTTATTTTATTAATTTTATTAATTAATATTTATTGGCATTATAGACTATTATATTGAAAGAAGTCATAATTTTTACCTTAAAAAACACATAGCAGTCATGTATTATAATAGCATGCATCAGCCATATGGTTAATAACTACAGATAGCTTCAAAATGCACATAAATTTAGGGCAATTTCTATAGAAACCATCCTTATTTAAATACAAATGATGGCACTTGATTAAAAAAAAACAAGCCCCAGTCTTGGATGATGGAAAGCAAGCTAGTTACTTCTGCAGGATGAGGAAGGGGGCGTCTGTCCTCCAAGTACAACAGGCTTTCAATGGATTAGAAGGTCACGGAGGGTCTGCCTAAGATCCTGAAGCATTTTATGAATGCAAACTTTTAATGACGATCTCTTTTCAACTAAGGAGATCAAACTGCTCTTTTGAACAATCTTTTTCCAAAAGAAAATAATTTGTCAAAATTTGCGACAAATATAATCCAAAATTCCCTTTAAAATCCGGCATTATAGATGGCTGAAGGAGGGCATCCTTCACCGTTATTACCAAACAGACATTACTGCAATAACTTCCAGCCAAGAGACTTTTAAGATATTGCTTTTTAAATAAATAATGTAGAATAAATAGTCTTTCTTCCTGACATGGGAAACAAATTTGAGAAATAATAGATTAGTCCACAAAAGTTTGCCAAGAAACATGTGATTAGATAGATCCAGCTGCCAAGGCTATTTGGGTGTCCATTTATTCGTTCTTTATGCCTTGTGCTTGATAAACCAAGGTACTAGAAATTCCATTTATTTATCTTAATAAACACTTGTTGAGTGCCAGGCACTATTCTAACTGCTGGGAGACATCAGGATAAAGAAACCTTGGACTCTACTGTCAACATGGCAGATAATCTCCCAAATGAGACATCTTTACAAGTTACACTGGTGGTAGGTGAAGTAGAAGAGAGTACAAGGTGACATGCTGAATACAGGTGGCATGGGGAAATGGTTTCAGGCCATTCCCAGGGTCATTTCACTCTTAGTCTCTGGACTCTTAGTTTCTGTTTCCAGTGACCAACGCTGGGACTTACTCTGGTTTAGCCCTGAGTGGTGTTTTTCCTCTGAGGATGGGAATCAGCAGGAGTTCAGATCCCAGTCTCCAGGATAATACATGATTCCAGAGATCCCAATCAGGACTATCCCAATTCACAGACTCAGAACTGGGTGTGATATTTAAAGTGAATTCCGACTTCCCATCAAAAAAACATGAGATTCCATCGCAGCCTAAGTTTGGCTTCCACTAGATTGCTTACCCTCCTGTTATTACAGCTTGTAGATTCTCTTCTCTTTAGGGTACATCATCCTAGTTAAAATAGTACTGGTAACCCTCCTTAATTCAAGTAAACAAGAAGCTACCATTTTAAAAAACTCTAGCACCTAAATGAGACTGTTTGATATAATTAGATATTCAGAAGAAATAAACAGTCCTTCTGCATGGTAGAATTTGAAGGTGGAACAGAGAAAATGATAAGAAACATTTATCCATCAGGAATAGTGTCTGGTGATAACTCTCCTTTTGTTGAATCACTTTCTTAGCTTGGTTCCTGTCATACCATTTATTTGCCCTTGGTCCTCTTCCTATTATGCCCTGGACTGCCCTCGTCTGTCTGCTTTGTGCCATCTGACCCTTACATTTTGAAATAGCCCAGGAGTCACACCTTCCAGTCACATATTCCAGGTCTATCAACCATAAACCCACTTATGCCAAGAGTTTACGAACAACATATTCAGCAACACAGGAATATGAATTGATTAAGTAGATGAAGAATTAACTAAAAGATCTCAAAACATGTCCAAAGAGGTACTAACAAAATGTGGGGCAAATAGCTGGAAATAAAGCACATTACTTAATCTTAACACTCAGAGACTCCATAGTGAATATTTTTTATATCAATCATGAGAGAAACAAATTCTGACTCAGAAGACAGTGCATAAAATCTTGTTTGTAAATAAACAGAGCGATGCTAGCATCTTTAGAGTTTCTATCATAATTTCATAAAGTAATATGAGAAAATATTTGTTTCCAATATAACTGTTGGTATAAAATGATCTATATGTACTTTATTTAAAATAGAGGGGGAAGCAAGAGCATCCTATCTTATGTTTCAGATATATTTACATATGAAGAATACCCTCAAAAAATCTTTATCATATTCCACAGATAAGTATTTTATCTGTGTTACTCAGTTTTAACAATGACAAAAACTGTGTTCAAAGTGTGTTACTGAAATGGCTCATACAAAAAAGGGTTTAACTGATTATTTTTTAAAACTTGGGAGTCTTCACAGTCA
>VMDR010033206.1:0-11436 GCA_007922815.1 Macrotus californicus
CTTTTTATAATTATAGATGCATAAAAATACATATAAAGTCTTTTATTCAGAGACTTAAATCTCTTTTAACATTGCATCTAAAGCACAAATACACCATTTAAAAATGTAACAAAATAGAGGTGAAAACAGAAGTCAGGAATGCAAGGCATGCTAATTCAAAATGTAATCTTGACATTTAGTCGAGATAAATATCTTTCCTTCTGCATTTGTACAGAAATGAAAATTGACTAGGACATTAGTGAGAATACCCAAAGACTACTGGAGCTGAAATGCAACAGTAAGTAAGGTGGCAAGGGATCAGTGATGTATGAATATAGCCTGGTTCAGTGAAAGGAGAAGTGAAGTTTAAAATCTCAAGCGTATAACTTGGTCAGTAATTTCTCAGTGTAAAATTGACTCCATGAGGTGAAAATTGGCCAAAAGAGAAATGTAGAGCTGGTCTCCAAAAAAAGCTAAGAGGGCAATTAGTCCCTTCCTCATCAGTGTAAAATTATTCACTATTATGCACTCAATTTTATTTGACCTGATATGGTTTAAAAAAATTCTTATAAATAGATTTTCATCCAATCTCATTTCACTCACTTTCTTCAAGAATCTACCTCTTAAATTTATAGTCTTTGAGGTCAATAAAATCATGATCTTTGTTACATGTGGTCCTCAATTTTATATAATCAACCTTATCTCATTCGCTGATGATTTTTAAACCTCTTGGCATTTCCACTTTCCTGATGTCATCTACTCAATCAAACATCATTATTCAGGCTCTGGTGAGGTTCTCTTTTTCCCTTTGGCTACCTTCCTTTGGCTATTTCTCTGGTAATTTGCATCTTTATCTGTGTGTTTGCATGTGTGTTCACTCTCCTTCCTGGTAAAATTAAACATGGTAAATGTCAAACAGCATATTGACTTCTTGTTGGCAGCTTAATAAAAATACTTGGTAGGAAGAAGGTAAGAAGATTAATAAGAATGCACATAAGTTTCCTTTGCCATTCAGTTATTTGAAACTTGCCTTTTAGCTGAATTTGTGATTGGTCTTCCTCTTAGTGACTATGCATATTTCTCTTGAGAAGCCATCATCCTAAATTTATATTAATCATATTGTTTTCTTTCTTTTGAAATTTCTGCATTGCACCTAGAGACCAAGATCCCATCACAAACAAAGTTGTATTTGCTTCCTAAGTGAAAGGATAATTTTTCTTTGGTGTTTTGCTGTGTGCTAACTGCAAATACGGGCAGTGTTTAGGGGCAGGGAAGGACAAGGTAAGAGGTTGTCAGGGAAATACATATTTATTGATTAGTTTCACCAGCAAAGTATCAGCTGTATCCACTTTAGATGGGGTCAAATATTATTCAGGAGGGCTGGTCACTATTTTTGGTGTTGCCATAATGAGGCAAGGGCTAAAATGAATCAGTCTTTTTTGAAATGATTTTGACTGTGCCAGTGTTCCCAACAGCTGGCAGGAGCAGAACCAGGGAGCACAAGTGGTGGGAACAGTTAAAAATTATCTACATATTTTAGGTTCTGGCAGCGCCTCGAGTCATTCAGGCTCACTGGTCTATATTGGGACATGAAAACACTTTGACTTTCTGTATAATTAAGGTGGGAGGCATACATGAGAAAATGTGTATAAAACTCTGGTGTCATTATCATATTCCTACCCTGTGAAGTTAATTTTTGCTTCCTTGCCAAATGTGATTCCTTGGATAGCTCTTCTTTGAACTTTGGACTGACTCCTATCTGTGCACTTGTGATTCTTCGGTACTTGCTTCGTCACTGGTCACTCAGCCGTTCTTCACACAATAACAACAAAAATACTTTGTGCAGGCTTTTGGGTAATTTGCCCTGTTACTTTTCCTATGGTTAAGCCACTCATTGAAGGGTGATTCCTTGTTTGAGCAGTGTTTTCCAAGTCCTCTGGATAAAATGTGGTAGAACAGTCAGGCGGGTGTTCCTCCTGCTCTGAATGCATTCCAACCAGTGAGATGGTGGAAAGAGAAGAGCTGTGTCCCTAAATAACACCAAGTCACATGCTAATGAAGGGTTTTCCAGCTCTTACGATTCAGATACATGTAAGTATTTTTAACAAACTATAGAAATGATCCCTGAAAGCATAGTCTTCTTAAAGTTTTGTTTTTCTTATGAAGTATGTTTCTGGCTTATCTAATTTGTCTAATTTTATAGGCTTCTCAGTTTCCCCTTTCCTGAAGCTATATTGCTCAACAAGATAAATATAGTTTCTGCCTTTAATAGTTCACAATCTAGTGAAGAAGTTTACATTTTGAGCCCCTCCTCAGCCATCTATTCCCTGTAGAGATGATTGGTAAACACCATATGACCTCACTTTCATGTGAAATCTAATGCACAAAATACACTGACAAAACAGAAACAGAGGCGTGGACACATGGCACAGATGACAGCTGTCAGAGGGGAGTGGGGAGGAGACACTGTGTGAAAGAATGTGGAGGGTTTAGCCAAAGAAAACCAATCCCCAAACACACCATATATGATGACACACAGACACAGACAGCAGTGTGGGGACGGGGTGGAGATGGCAAAGGGGGGGAAATGGGCACACCTGTAATAGTGTAAACAATAAAGACTAAAGTTTGAAACACACACACAAAGAAATAGGGCTATTTCTAAGAGCCCATGTTGTATGGTTACCTTTCTTTTCTGTCTAATCTTACTTGCTTTATAGAACTTTGACCTAATAATCAGACTATTGCAATCTCTCTTACTTTGAATTTACTTAGCATAAATTACACTTATCTGATACTTGTTTGTGTCATGCTGACATGGTCTTACATTGTTATCTGGAGGTTTTATTAAAAAAAGATTTTATTTATTTATTTTTAGAGAGAGGAGAAGAGAAGGAGGGAGAAAGAGAGGGAGAGAAACATTGATAAGTTGCTCCTTGCACACCTTCACTGGGGACCTAGTCCACAACCTTGATATGCCCTGACTGGGAATCGAACTGGTGACCTTTTGGTTTGTGAGATGACGCCCAACCTACTGAGCCACACCAGTCAGGCTAGAAGGTTTTAATGCATGAATATCATATACATTCCCAAATGACTATAGGTTTTTTGGAGGTAAGGATAATACTCTATGTTTCTTCCATACCCTTCCTCTACATATCAGAATAAGTACTTGAAATTTAATTAGGTTATACTGATTGTGATACCTCAGATTAATGACACAGTGACTTTTTCATTTTTCTCAAACATTCTTTGGATTGAATTAAATCATAATTGCTTTGCAACAGGGGACTTCTTAAAGTGTTATGCGCAGCAACATATATCAGTGAAAAAATAATTAACAAAGCATGGGTTCTCATATAAATTAAATTGTGCAGATAAATACCTGGTACAACTTGGCTATTGGGATTTAAGGTGTAAATTAAATATTTAGAGTTCAATAAGCCCACATATTTACTTTCTTGTATACAGAGGGGTAGACAAGAACATAAAGTAAAGCACAGGAAAATAGTTGCAATGAAACAAATACTTGAAAAACTAAAGACTCCCATGTCCTCAAAGGCAAATTAAAACTGCTCTTTGATATCAAAGTCTCCAACAAAAGTAGCTGCTCTCTTTTACATTGGTCTGTCTGCTACTCATAACAAACTGGATGTATTTGTTTTGTGTTGGACTATGTGACCAGAAGGCAGAGAGACAGGTGGCCTTGCGGTCACAATGCCAGTGACTGCCTAGATCCTGAACTCCATTTCAGGAGTACCTTAAGTTTTCATAAAAAACTTACTGTATACTTCTATAGTTTATTATATATATTTGTACTTCAGTCAGCCATGGATTTTATAGTCTATTAGATGGTTTCAGGTTTTCTTCATCATTTTTTTGCATATGTGTGTTTTATATTTTCTGTATCCATGAGAAATATGCATATATGCTGCTACAAAAGACTGAAAACCCAGAATATCAAGGCCCAAACAATACAGAAATGTCTTCCATTCCTACAAATATAAAATGTGGAAGTAAGTAGTCCCAATATTGATGCAGAGAATCCACAATCAGCAGAGACCCAGCTTCTTCACTCTTATTACTTGGCCATTTTCAACACATGGCTACCACTGCCCAGGCCAAGACGGCTGTACAAGACCCAGGCCTCACACTGCATTCCTGTACGTGAGGACACTGGAGGGCAGAAGGGACAGCCTTCTGTCCTATCCTGGAAGTCTCCTATGACCGTTCTGCTTACACTTCTTGGCCAGACCTTAGTTACATGCCCGCCCTCTCCCTTGCCCCAGCTCTTGGGTGCTAGGGTGATAATATGCCTTTTTTCCCCCTCTAAGTAATGAAGGAGAACAGATATTTGGAGAGAAAAATATCTCTGACACCTTTTCATAAAATTTTGGTACTCCAGGCTTTCCCAGTGACATGCAGATTTGCTCATTATTTACTCAATATTCCATAACATACTGTAGGCGAAGAAAAGAAAGGGGAGCCACATGAAGAGCTTGCCCTTTAACAAAACTTAACACGACTAAGTTTTGCTAGATTTACACTTATGTGTCTGATGAAAGACACTTTCACTCAAATTTTAAGGTTTCTGTATAACAATTTTGTTAAACCTCATATCATCACAATATAAGATATGTATTTCTATAAAACAAGCACTAAAAGCAATTCCACTTATATTATTAGAAAAACCTGTAGCAAGTGCTTGCACGATAAGCTTGTAACCTGTATGCTAAATTGAAATTTGGTTTTGAAAAAGAAACACACAGGAGAACAGTGCTTCTCTGTTTATAATAAGTAATAAGGAAGGCAGTTCGGGGCAAATGAAGTGCTCTTCCCTCCTGAATCTCTTTCAACATTGACGTCCACTTTGCCTATAACGAAATCTAGATGAGGGAGAGCATAATTAATCACAAAGTCTATTAATATGAACTAAAAGTCTGTACTTTCTAAATTAACTAAGGAAGTGAGGAAAATTTTAATGTCATATGTGATGCAAATATAACTTCCTGTCTGGGGAGATTTAAGACATTACAGTGTGTTGCCTTAGGGGAAAGGGTGATGAAATTTTAAAAGCTAGAGAATAAATTGACAGCCTTGTAATTTTCTGAGAGTACTTACTACTCAAGTGGCAGCAATTATTTTAAAAGATTATTGTGAAATGTGTGGAACCTGGAGGGTGCTTATGTTCTCACTGTGTGTCTATAACTGTACCGTTCATTGTATGTGAAGGCGTTCTTCTCACCAGACCGCAGCATCGGTGACACGTCTGCACTACCCTGTCCCTTCTGGCCGTCCCAGTTCCAGGATAGCATATAAGTTAAGAGGGTTTTTGGGTTTATAGCCCATAGGTTGCAATACCCTTTGAAAGATAAAAAGAGGATCCCCAAAACCTTATCCATGAGCATCAGATTTTCTTAGGGCTGGCCAGCTTTTGGGTGCATTAGTCAACTGCTTACAAATTATACAAACTCTTAGTTTACAGATTTAGAAAAAGAACTGAAATGGAGATCATAGTTGTATTGGTCTGAGGATACCAAACACCAAGTCATCAGTGTGATGTAACGTTTTCATACCTGAAATTATAGCCTGAACTCCACTTTCAATTTTTCCCTTATTCTAAAGAATGAATCTTTGTGTGTACCTTACAACTTTGACAGTGAGTTTTAGCCCCAAATAATGATGTTTTCTCTTGTGATTTGGTAGAATGTTAGAATTGCCATTTTCTGAGCCCTTAACATGTGCTAGGTGTGTAAAATGCAACAATATTGAAAGTTACCAACACTTTCTTAGTTTGAGATGTGAAATTGCGATCTAGTGAATTTAGTTAACTCTCTAAAGTTGGGAAGTTAGAAAATTCTACTTTCAATCCAGATCTGCCTGACTTTGTGTGTGTGTGTGTGTGTATATATATATATATTTAAAAATATGTATATATTTTTTTAATGAAAGTTTTTAGCTTGTAGGACGCTATTTAAGATTCCTTAACAATGAAAAGATTTAGACCTGGTAACATGATTTAGGTTTCACTTACAACATGGTATCTGCTGAGGAGATGAAATTTTATCTCTTTATATTTTCCCTAATTAATTTCTTTCCAGTTATAATTTATTCTGAAGTAACTGGCTCAAAGTCCTGTTATTTAACTACATGCTTGCTCAATATTCAAATCAGCATGGATTTCTATAATCCAAATCTGTGTAATCTATTTGCAATGTTAATAAAAAGTACAGACTATTGTGGGGTAATTTCTGAGCTCTGGGCCATTATAAATTAAAGAACAAAGTTACCCGTGGATTGTCTGGAACGACCCACTCAGGATTAGCAAGGACACTAGCTTCTTGGGCCTGAATGTAAAAGTCAACTGAAGCCTTGGGTGGTATTATTAATGGTGATACATAACATTTCCTTGGGATTGTGCTTCATGACTTTTTTGAGGCTATTAAATTCATTTATGATTGTACTATCAGAGCTGACAAAGGTATAATTAGTCAGATTCCTCTCCAAATGAACCAGCTGAAGAACTTGAGATTACAGAGGTCTGTTGGTTCTGCATAGATACGCTGATCCCTTTTGTCGATGGCAGGATCATAATAAGGGCTTTTGAGTGGCTAAAGAGCAGGTTTTGCTGCTCTGTTAGCTGAGTTTGGTGCCATCTGCCCTGTGATGACCCTGCAACCTGGAACAAGGTAAGGTCTAAGGCTTGTGAGTGAGGATGCATAAAAGTTTAGCATGCTCTTCAATTCTTGGTAATCCTGACTGCCTGGTAATGGGCTCAAGTTAATTACATAGGAAAAAGCTATTTTATATCTTTACAAACCTTCTCCATTACTGCCCGTTTGCCAAAGCAGAAAGAATAAAGCATCTGGATTATGCTAATCTCAGTTGGAGTTTTGGCTGTGGAATTTGGAGACCATCTGGTCTTGGCCAATCACCTAATCATTCCAAGACAATTTTCTTAGTCACAGGTTCATCACAATAACGAATACATTGATAGGGCTGTCGTGAGCATCTAGTAAAAGAAATCAGATGAAGCTGCTCTGTAAATTGAAAGGAATTGCCCAAAGGCTAGCTGCCTCAGAGCCTTTTTTTTGGAAAGGAATTAGCAGTATAAATCCAATAGAAAATACATTAATGCCCATAATATATTATTATATTTTTTTACAGATGACACTGATAAAGAGTCAAAGCTAATGAAGAGGAACCCTTGCAATAGTTCAAATAGCAAATGACAGAGAGTAACTGCATTGGATACTGATTAAGGAAAGTCTACAAATACTAATTTTCTTTTACTCTCAATGTATTTAACGATAATTAAAGGCTATAGAAACCAGGAATTCAACACACAAATCCCACTTCTCTTTACAACTGTGAGAAGGAATTCTTGCGTACTTTTTGTGACAGTTTTATGGGTTGACATGATTGGGTAGAAAATAATGTGACCTACACTATCTGTATGATTAAAATTTCATTTCCGACTATTTAGGACTGCAGCCCATGAAAACTGATGGACTTATTGTCAAAACATTTTGTGTGCATGATTGGGATTTTGTGACACAGTATGGGATACGTGCCCATGTGTGTACACATATACGTGCACTTCAGAGAGCCCTCAGGCAATAGAGGCATGCAGGGCTGCCATAGGGGAAGGCTCACTTTATTCCTGGCAGCTAAAAGTGCTGTCTATCCAAAAGATAGTTTTCCACCTTATTGGATGAGACATGTCCTACGTATTGTGTCAAAATGAGAATTCTAAGAAATCCATGTTAAAGTTTCAGAACTTGCCATTATTGTCAAGTCCTGAAAGCCGTGTGCTTTCCCCTTAGTAAGGTCAAATTGGAGCCAATTTCCAGATCCTTCAGCAAAAGGGAAATGTTCATTAACAGGGAAACATCCAGATTTGACATTTGAGAAATTTCAACAGCACGCATGCAATATGAGGGAGTGAATCTTTGCAGCAAGATCCACTACCTCTGATTTCTTCAAGCTTCCCACTTATTCTAAAATAACCACAATTTCCTACGTCTGTCATGGGCACGGAGGAGTCAGGTCAGCAGATGTGTTGGTCCACAGAGGCTGGCTAGGGAACAAGCTGCTTTGCTTTGCACACAGGGAAGCTCACGCAGCATGCTGTAAGATAAGGAAGCACAGGGGTGAATTCGTCTTTGCCCTGCAGAGTAGAACAACAAATGTGACGTTTAAAAATAAGTTCTGAGTTAGAAAATTACATGGCTATATTCATTATGAAAATGACAAAATGATTACAATTTTATTAGTAACGCTTTATTGTTGCTAATACATTTTAAAATAGAGATTATTACAAATTATTTTCTTGAACAACACTGGGCAGCGAGAGCCCCTGAGTAGTGATAATACTAACAGCTGACACATATTGAACTCAAACTATAGTATAGGCCATTCTCTGTCCTGAGTGTTTTATTGGCTTTATCTATAATTGTCATTTAAAATATGTTAAGGCTTTGAGTGATTAGGTCATTGGTTTAGGATTATGAATACAGTTAAGTGTTATTCTGGGACTCACGTTGGCCGAATTTCAAAGACTGCGCTCTTTATGACTACACTGCATTACCTCTTTCCCATCCTGTGCTTTCTGCCTGGTTCAGTAAGCAAAGGGATGTGTGAAGGAGTAATAAAGGAGGGTACACTCCCCAGCGCTGGGTGGTATTTGTACACGTGATCCGATTCACACAGGAATTATGTTGTTTGAATAATGACTCAAAGCTATCCTGCATTTTCCTCCATTGATTATTGCCCAAGTCAGTGTGGTCCCAAGAAGTCTATGTTGGCAAGTAGAATATACAATTTAGTTGCTCAATTAGAAGCTGCTTGCCCAGCAAGAACCTGGGGGATGTGAGTGCTTAATCCTGAGTGATTTCTTTCCCACCCTGGTTGTATCTGAAACCAAAGCTGAGGGCCGCTTTCACTAGGTGATTGCATTGTTGTGCTCGGCTCCTCTGTGGTACAGTTGTAGGTGCTCTCACTCTATTGAGGAAATTTCATTCCCCACAGCTTCCACTCACCCACAGCCGCATTTCCTACCCCTCAATGGCACCGAGGGTTCTGATTTGGGTCTCACAGTTCTTTACCTGCCCACATCGATGCTTTTCCTGTCCTGATTCTTATTACAGGAAGAATATGCCCTCATGCCTCCAAGCCTTCAGTTAATGACATTCTTGAATTGCTTTTGCCTCTTAAAAACAAAGAAGAAATCCTGCAAGCTCAGAGGCAGTGTCAGGGACGTTGTCATTACTTGTGCATCTTGGCAGCAGTCCTTGTACACTCCACGACACACCATAAGGTGAAATAAAGACCGGCTGATGGGCGCATTTCTATGAAATTGTGCTCCCTTCAATGTTTATTTTAAAAATTGACTCCTGCATAGCTTTCCCCCACCCCGCTCTGGGTGATTTAGGCGTAAGTTCTCAGTGACCTCTCAAAATCTCCTTCAGAGCAAAGATTGCAATACGAAAAGCTGAGATATTTTATATTAAGAAATGCCCTTTAAATGGATGCAATTTAAATCTTATACTCTCTTATTTTCTCTTGCTAAATGCGCTGTTAGTACATATCTGTGTATTGGGATGACCTCTGTTCCTTGCATTTTTTCTGCACACTGTTCATTGTATTTTGTTTATAGACTGCCATTTCCCAGAAAGAGGTGGCACATTTTAAGTGAAGAGCGCTTACAAAGATCATCTTCATGAGGAAAATTATTACCCCTCTTTCAAGTAGGAAATGAAAGAAATTTCATTTTATCACGATTCTGCAGCCTCCATCTGCATTGAACATTCGCAGTTGTTTGTGTCTCAATATATATGAGAGCTGTGACTTTTCAAGGTACCCAGGTCTGCTGAGCTGAAAAGTCCCTTGTTGTTCATGACTTCAGGCTGGCAAAGTAGATTAACAGTACTTGGATTTTTTTTTTTTTTTGGTTGATAAAAAGCTCCATTTTTGTTTCCTAGGCATCCCTTTTGCAAATCATCATTCATTCATTTACTGAGAATTCTTATGAACCTGCACTGTTCTAGGATCTGGAGCTACACCAGCTCAAATCACAAAAGGTCCCTGCACTCACAGAACTTATGTTAGTGGTGCCAGACAGACAATTAATGACAACAAAAATGTAATAAATCTCAATACTCTTTTTGGCATAATTCTGAAATCAAAATCTTCTGAGAACCAGAAGTTTTCTTATAACTCATCTCCTGGAATCTCCTGACCTGAATTAATAAAAAAGACTGTTTATAATCTTCATCCATCACAATTAGAGTGGACATTCATATATTCTAGTATAAAAATATTAATGTTTGATTCAGGGTTACTGCCCCAGATCCTGTAAGGAGTGTAGCAGAAGTAAAATACAGGCACTGTATTGCTTTTCTAAAATTAGAAAACATCTGAATTCCCAAAGATAATTGGCTGCAAGAGTTTCAGACAAGTGATTGTTACCTGTACAATGTGGGTAGTGAGAAATCCTATGACTAAAGTGAAACAGGGAACAGTGACAGGAAGTGCCAGGAAAGACTCGACTTTTTCTTGAATTTCAGTTCATTGAATTCTGGTTGCACTCCCAGCTCTCTGGTGTCCCTAAAATGAAATTTATTTTGGTTACACGTGTTTCTGCAATGGGAGCTCCGGCCTACTGCAACCCACTGCATTTTACTCAGGATTGGAACCCGGAAACACACTTCTTTCAAAACATATCTCAGATGTAGAAAAGTTAAATATCCTCAAATCCAACCCCTCAGCTATTGCTGTGGCTTCCATATAAACATATCTAAGTGTTTATTTCAGAACACTATACTCAGGAGAATCTTAATTCATAATATTATTGACTTCATTTTTCTTATTAGCACCTGTATCATCAAGTTATTGTCATGAAAAAATACAGGATGATAGAATGTATCTAATTTCTCCATTATTTCTGTGATAAATATTTCCCTTAGTCTCCCTAGATAACCAGTGATGGATCTTCTGGGTAATATGGCTAAGTGCCTTTTCTTTCTCATCAGTAGTCATGTAAAGTATTTTTAAAGTTTATTCTGAAGATGATTTAATTCTAAAATGATTTCCTTTGTTGATATTTTAGTTGGGATATATATGGAATATAAGCTAATTGACCTTAAAGAATTTAAAGTCCCCGAGCTTTTAAAAACAATCTTTAATTAAGAATGATAAATAAACTTGCCTGTCAATGTCACTTTATTATTACCACCATCATCCTTATTTGTTAATGATTTTTATCTTACTAGATTGTTTTGAACATCAAATCCAGTAATGAGCATAAAAATTCTTTTACAAATGATATTTTCCATTCAATGTTATGTATGGTTCCTACGATGAGTAGAATAAATAGGTGACAACTGGGAAAATCTTAAAAGAAAAAATAATGATTACATAAAAATATACATTTACTAATTCTAGGGAAAGAAAAGG
>VMDR010033207.1:0-11436 GCA_007922815.1 Macrotus californicus
AGTCATATGTTGGTAAAACTTTTTTAAACCTTTCAATTAGCTAAATAAAAGTCATATTTGGGAAAGACAACATAGAATTACACAAATCATTTTAATCATCCCAATAGACAGCAAATATTTTAATCTTAAATTAGAAAAATGGAATGTTGATTCCTAGTATATAAAAGGTAACATAACTCCTCTAAATTGTTATAAATCCCTACTAAAAACTAAGCCTAAATGTTTAAGTGTCTACAGTTATGGAGGTCCTTAGAAAAGAAATCAAAACATATTGAAAATTAAGATGAAGAGTCTGGATAATGTAAACAATTTAATTCTCTGACAGAAGAAGAATCATTGTGAAGTCTTAAGGAATCATCCTCAAGCTCCTCAAAACTACCACAGTGGATACAGTTCTTCCCTGGCTGAGAGAGCTTAATTTAGCTGTTTTTGAAAGACTATCCTTTTCATGAGTTACTTTCATTGGCTTCCTAATCACCAGAGGCACACTCTCTCCCTCTAGTGGCTAGGCTAAGCATTCAGCTAGTACTTTAGTTTTGGTGACTGTCTCCCCAAGAATGTGGAATTTGGGCTGGGGGCAGTGGCTCTCAGATTTTATAATGGCGAATAACCACTTGTGAGAATTAGACCATTTGGGAAACGTGTCCCCTTTTTTAACATCCTATGTTCCTTTCTCATTTGCAGATCACAGTATATCCAACTTACCCCAAAGAAGTCAGATTATATTTATTGTACAGACAAAAACTAGGGGTTCTATTTTGTCCCCTGCAGTTAAAGAGTCCTGACTCGGAGACTCCCAGTGCCACTTGTGGGGAGGAACCTCTGTATAAGCTGTCGTAATTCACTTTGTTCACAGTTTTTCTTAACAGCACTGTTACAGTGGTTAGAGAACAGTTTCCATCTTTTCCCGTAAACTACACCACACACATTTTAACTACATATTTAGTTAGACTGTGCATAAAAATGCACTATCAGGGAAGCAGAGTGCCGTTCTCTTTGCCTACCATATTCAGATGGGTAGTTAAATGTTCACTTTGGGGAAGGGGTAAAGAGGTGGGGAGAAAACATACTTGACCCCCACCATTTTTCACATAGCTGGTTCTTCCTGATCCTTTCTGTCCTATCCCACTGAAACTATGCCTTCCCGGAACCGACCCCTTACATTAGCCCCTTGCACGTTTCCTTCACTATACAATTTGTAAATATTCATTTGTTGAGATTTTTTTCTTTTTTATTAAATTTATTGGAGTGACATTGGTTAACACAGTCACATAGGTTCCAAATGTACATACTATGGTACATGATCTGTATATTGCATTGTGTGCCTACCACCCAAAGTCAAACTATCTTCCGTCACCATGTATTTGACCTGACCTTTTACCCCCTACCATCTCCCCATCCCCTTCCCGCTGGTAACCACCATTCTGTTGTCTGTCAGTGTCTCTGAATTTTGTTTTTTATATCCCACATAGGAGTAAAATCATATTGTTCTTACCTTTTTCTGAGTGGCTTAATTTCACTTAGTGTATATTCTCAAGGTCCATCCATGTTGTCATAAATGGCAGTATTTCATCTTAGGGTTATCTCTGTCCCTAATGAGAATGATAAAATTTGTAAGTATTTTATTCATGTGTTGAGTTTTTAAAAGACAAACTCTCCCCCACTAGAATGTCATCTTTTTTAAGGGCAGGAATTATGTGTGTCCTGCTAACGATATGTTCTCTTAGACCTAGCAAAATGTTTGGTGTGAGTTGCTACTCAATAAACACTTACTGGATAGATGAATGTGGAGCTAATCACATACCTACTTTCCATATCATAAACTATTTTCAAGGGACAAAATTGGTAGAATATCAAAGATACATTCTCATTCCATAAAGAATTTGGTCAAATCTTCGATCATAAGTTATGTTACAGATGTATTTAGCATTGGCTTATGGCTCATGACAAGAATGTGATGTGATCTAAATTGGTGGATATAATATGAATTTTACCACTATAAATAGTGAAGGTGACTAAAATTGCATATCAAATATAAATTTGAGTAAAATATATTATGTGCTTTCTGTTTCATAAACAAATTTTTCATGTTAGTACCTGACAATTCATGAAACAGATTGATTATCAAGGAATGAAGGATTTAATTCTATAACCACTAAAGTGCAATTAGCAAAAGAAAAATTTCAAAAGGCATTGTAGCTAAAAAGTAAATTATGAAGTATTAATTGTGGTTTTTTTTGGATGGCTTATTTATCTGTTTTAGATTTAAAAACCCTATTATCCTTTAAAGGAATTTGGATCAAAGTGCATTTTTGTTTGTTCAAGGAATTAACTCTATGTTTTGAAGTTTGGGTTTTATTTTCAGCACAGGGTAGAAGAGGACAATTTGAAACATCGCAGTCCTTTCCTAATATTAAGGAAACGTTTTGGAAGTTATTTTATATTAATTTTTTATTTAGATGGCTTTATTGTTCTAGCTATAGAGTGTAATCATCTAGAATAGGTGCCCTAAAATACCTGGAATCTCTGAAAAAGTTCAGATTAACAAGCACACATAGGAACGATGTTTTAAAACTGATGGTTTGTTTTTATTTTTGTCAGGTGGTGGTGTTCTCTTTGAAGTGGTGTTCTCTTTTTAAGTGGGATATGGAACAATGGCCTTACTTTTCTCCTGTCGACCTAGATTGGCACTGTGAAGAAGCAAGGAAGCCAGAACTGGAGCCATAGTCTCAAAGAAAACATTCTAACATCATAAATAAGGCATATTAATACCTGACAGCTTTGCCGCCCTGACTGCATTGATAGTCTGGGGTCTGTCTGGGTGGCATGTGAGTCGTACATGGTAAGGGTCTGCTCATTCTCTCCACCTTGAACAATAGTTTCTTTTAACAGTTCTGAAGAGTGTCACTTTGCAATTAGAGATAAGGCCCTTGTACCTAGGAAAGGTAACATTATGACTTAACTTCACACTTTGATAGAATAATATCAGATTTCTTCTAGAGAGCATGTTTTGATACAGAGCAGATGATAAGCTATCTGTATCCCAAATGAGAATTACAAGTTTGGGGAGTTAAACTTAGACCAAGAGGGTGAAGACTAGAGAGGTTTCTGAAGGAAAATGAAAGCACATATTTTTAAAGATGTCACTAAAAGCTATCATAGCTGCTTTAAAATGTAGATGTGTTCAGCATTTGAAGAAATGTGTTCCATTAATGCAAAAAGGAAGGAACTTTGAGTTGGGTCAAATATAGATAGCTGTGCTCAAAAAGAACAACTCTAAAAGGCATTGAGAAGAACATTTGTATAAGACACTCTCAAGTTATTGAACAAAAGCTATAATGCGGTTATTGGAACCTCCAATAAAGTATTAGTACAAGGAAAGAAGATGATTAAACTGTTTGAAGACACAGCTCTGGAATAGAAAGAGGTTAACAGGAAAAGAACGCATTGTCTAGTGCATATTAGTTTAGATACAGGATAATAACCACCCCTGGGGGAAGAAAGGAAAACCAAAAATGGTTACTTGACTTTGGAATTGGGAGGTGAAAACAGGACAGACTAGCCTAAAGATCTGTAATACCAACAGTTGGATTCCGCTGGAGATAACCATAGTCTAATGTAGGGTGATGATAGGTTGCATCTCAAGGGTAATACTTGGCATGTAAACCAGTGCCAGAAAGAGTATGACCCTATTTTTATAATCCTGTGAAAAACTCATGGAATTACGTGTTCAGTGTGTTTGTGAAAACCCTCAACTCTTTATAAACTAAAATCCTTTCACCGTAAAGTCTAATCACATGTTTAAACAATCCTGTAAAGACTGGGGAAAATAGAAGAATGCATTGCAAACAGAGTGGAAACCTAGGGAATGAAAAGCCACACAGGGATAGAAATGGAGAGCCATTTCCTGCTTGATAACCCTGAAAGGGGGCCTGTGGTGTGGCAGAGGGAAATGAATCAGAGAAAGGTCATCTGCAGGTAGTAAAGTCAAATGTCACCTCCCCCAATTCTCATGACTTGTGGTTTAGAGAAAGGTTAGCTTAATATAGAAGTTAGTGTGGCATTCTGAACTGTCTTAAGACAAGATATGTGAATATGAGAATAACACCATCAATGTCTCTTCCCATAGCAGTTATGTTCAAAAAGGTGCTTCGAACTTGACGTCATGGTGAGGTACTAGACACCTGGGAAAGTCCCACTTGGTAGACGAAGGATATCATTAAAAGTCCTGTAGACTAGATTCCAGAAACTGCTTCGCTGGAAGACTGTATTTGAAATATACCATGACTGAGAAATAAATCCTGTGCAGTGTCTATAGCAGTTAAGATTGGCGATTTAACGGGTTTTAATGAAGGTGAAACATCAGCGGGACTGGGAAAGCCATTTGTGTCGTCATTGTAGGCTCTATACTAGGCTTCGTGGTAAGCACGTTGCATGTGTTACCTCATGTAGCCCTCGTCATCACTTTTAAGAGAGGTAACAGCCCCATTTTCACATGAAGAAATGGAAGCTTACAGATACTATTATCTCGTCCAGGTTCTCACGGTGTCAGAGCTGGACTCGAAGGCATGTGTTAACTTCCTGAGAGCACATTTCATAGCCACCATGTCACACTGTCTCCTAAATAGTCAAATATATTTATTAATCATATAGACCTGTTGCTGTAGTTAAATCCTGCTCTTTGGGTAACACACTGTTGGGTGACATGCCCATGTTCCATCACTTGAAAGGAAAACGGAATGTCCTCAGCCTTCTTAGAAGGTTAATTGGATGTGTTATCAACATAGAACTCTACCAAATCCAGTGCCTTTCCGTGTGTGGAATATGGCCTATTTGACATCTAATACTTCGACATCAGATATTCATCGGTACCTACCTTGACCTCTTCATCTAGTAAGTGAGATGAGAGAACCACTGAGAAAGGATTAAATGATAACCACCCTATAAAGAATTGAGTAATAATGAATGGTGACAAAGAGCTGAAAATTCTGGATACCCAAATATAGGTGCACACTTTGTTCAAAGGGAATCATCTCTGATTCATTGCTCTCAAAACACGCATCATCCATCTTCCTATTGTAAACTTACTTCACCTGTGTGTGCAAAGAAGGAAGTACTGATTTTCTGTGAACGTTGTGACTTAGCAGTTATGGTGCTCTTAAATGACATTTTGGATTTCAAGAAACAGTTTTTTTTCTAGTGGAAAGTAGCTCTCAGTGCGTAGTAAAGGTCAATTTGTACATTTTCTTAGGGTCCCTTAAGTGAAGCCTGGGAGATGAGGGCCTTTCAGTTTGAATTTACAAACAGAGTGATTACTGGAGTAGGGAAGTAAAACTGTACTATTTTAATTAGTTTTTTTTTCTGTCCCAGTTTGCATAGATATGGAATTTTTATTTTTAAGTAAAACTTCATGTCATAATGCTGATGAGAAGGTGTCAATAGCAATTAAAACATTGAAACCAGAAGAAAATTGGTGAAATGAGGCCCCTGAGGGGCCAGGGGGAAAGCAGCTAGAGCACAAGTGAAATAATTAGCTTCAGCGAGGAGAGGGGATACCTCTTGTACTAAAGAGAAGCAAGAAAGGATGGTACAAATGCAAGTAAATTCGTTTTCGTGATAAGTGGGGGGGTTGAAGAAGGGGTCAGTGCTACTGACAGTAACAGGAAAAATGACTGGATTGAACATTTAAGAAGAGTAAACAATCTTGAAATAGTTGCTATAAAGAATGTGAAAGAAACTAACTAAAAATATGGAAAAATTGATGGGCAGAGTAAAGGTACCAGTTGAGGCTGGTCACCACAAATAAGCCACCGATATTCTCGATGCTATAACGAAACTCACAGTCCAGCTGTAACCTTGGAAAATATGAAATGATTGATCCAATACAAAAATTTCAACAGGTGAGGAGCTGGAAGACACAAGATCAAAGAAGTTTGGTTTAATTGAAAATAAAATGCAATCATAGACCACTGAGTAAGCTATATAGAGAAGGGTACTAACAGGGTACCAACTAATGGATGGGAAAGGGTAGAGGGATACAGAGACCTTGGATCTCAGTGAGACTGAGGAACTTGCCCAAGAGGGAATACTGAGTAGGAGATAGGAACATAGATACGACTCTGAACAAACACTTGATAGTACTCATAGAGTACAAGATGCCAGCATCCAGAATAGAGGGTGGAAAATCATGGCCTTTAGGAGATGGATTGTCAGAAAAGTGATAGGCGAATCAGGAGATTATCTTGGGTCTTGGAGAATAAAGGAAGATACTGAACTAGTTGCTGAAGTTTCTAAGAATGAGTACCTGATAGACTGAAAAATAATAGCAAGGAGAAAGCGTAGGAAACATGGCACATCAGAGGAAGTGGAGCTGCTATACAGCAGTATAAATTGTGAAAAATGGTTTGTTTGGGGTTGTATGGGGGGTGCTGACCCCATTTTCTAATCCTGAGGTAGGTGAATCATAGGAAAATGAGTGTCCTTCACTTGAGAGGACTATAAATAGGGTGACCATATCATCTGTTTTGCCAATAACACTTCTGACATAATTATTAATAGTACCCCCTTTTACTCTGACAAGTGGCCTGGTTTCTTTAGGTTATATGTTCACTCAACTTGAAAGAGGAGTAGTTACCTAAAGGAAGAGCTTTCATTTAGGAAATACATGTTGTGGGGTTTGTTTTAGTAAGTGAGAGGGTATAGAATGGATTTGCTTGCTTTTTTTTTTTTTTCCTTGAGAGAGGTGTTTCAAGGACTATAGTAGGAATGGTTTGAGAAGGGATGGAGCACTGTGATACTGAATCAGAAAGCAAGTAATATTTGAATTGAGAGTGTGTAAGAGATGAGTTGACTTCACCTGGAGTTCCAGTCTGCTCTTTCTGTCTTCCTGCCCACTTGCTGCCTGCCTCCTTTAATCTAGAATCAGATGGGTAGCCACACCTTTGGGGTCAAATAAATGTTTCAGAGTCCAGTTCCTGCACATCATTGCCATCAAATGACTCCTAATTGGGATGATACCTCCTAACACTTGCTCCCCCAGGTACTTCTGTGTTGAGTGGTTTTTTCCTGAGCTTCGGCAGATTCAGTTTTCTCCGCCAACTCAGTTCCATTACTTCCTTCAAAATCAGGGTAAGAAAACAAGGCAGCCTAAGGCCTCTGGATCATAGGAAGACTGGTTTATTCATCGAAGTCACTAGTATTGCCAAGCATTGTACATTGAGAGCTGATGATGAAAGAAATAGTTAAGTCAGCTGATGACAATGCCAAAAAGAAAACAGAATAAACGACCTTGCCAAAAGCAAAATACTATGTCTCTAGTCACAACCGTGGGCCAAAATGCACCCTCAAAGACCAATATAACATGTAACCATATTGGAATTGAAGATTTTTTTTAGAAAAAAAAAGTCCCACTTCTGCTAAACACAGAAATTCCCATTACAGCGTCTTCATAGGAGACCTTTACATCATTGAAGCCATTTGCATTTCAGTCTGCAAATATATACTGCAATACTACCAAGGCATAAAGTTTATTGATGTAGTTTATGGAAATAGAGATAAAGCCATTTTCTTGAGCTATGGACATTCATCTATCTCCTTGACAAATAAATACATAAGTTAAAATAAGTGGTTTTCATTCATGTTCTAAAAATAGTCATTCTTATTTACAAATAGACTGTTCATAGGAGTCTTGAAAGTAGTAAGCTTGCAACATCAATTAAATATGAGTCATTTATGCAAAAATCTATACACACTTCTTCAGAACTACCTCATGACAAGAAATCATCCTCACTGCTGAAAACCGTGGTTCACAAACTTGTTTTCTGCACCCAAGCTATTCACATGTTTAATATATTCCTATTTAGTTACGCATCTCATTGCCTAGAAAAATTCTAAGCTGTACTCACTCCCCACCCCTAGATTCCCGTTCCATCCTAGGGAAGTGTCAGAGTATAGGAAGTGTTGTAGCAGTTTGAAAATTACTCCCTAGAACAGGGTTTTTCAAATGTCAGGTTGCAGCCCACCCATGGGCTTTATATTTAGGGTGTCATAACTACTGTTTTTAAGAAATAGAATGGAATAGAGTGTATCACATATAAAAGGGGTGAATAGAAAGGTAATCTTTGATTTCTCAGATACACATGTCTACTGGGATCTTCACATGAAATGTATTTTTATCCCCTGTGGATTGCATAGTCAAAAAAATGGTTGAAAGCCGCTGTTCAAGAAAATAGACAGACAAATTGAGGTACATCACTTCATTGAAATATTATACAGCAGTTATATATCACTATATAAATCAACGTGGATAAAATCTGAAATATATTGGGTGAGATAACCAATTATAAGAGTACTTACATTAATTGTTAAAAACATTGAAAACAATACTATGTGTTCTTTACTTACATGTGTATATGTAGTAAACATATAATAAAGTGGAATAGAAAGATGGCACTTTCAAAATAGTTCTAACCTCTGGGCTGAGAGGGAAAAGGATAGGATGCACCCGCAATGTCTGATTGTTACAGAACAGACCTTGGGGGGGTTGTGAGTGATGCACTATTACCAAATGGACCCACCCTTGTGCTCCAGGGGTCCCCCACCCCATACTAGGTTCGCCTTGCCTGCCTCCAGGGAAAGACGTCTCTCAATGCCAGAGATTGGTGAAAAGGAAAGGAATGATGTATTCAAAGAGTTATGCAAACTTAGAGGAGTCTTCATTGAGATCCCAAAGTCCCTTAGAATACCCACAAATGCACAGTCCTTCCCTCTCCCTTTTGCCCAGTCCAGGGTACCGTATCTCAAGAAAATAGTAGAAGTCCATGGTTCTTTGCCCACGTCTCGTAGTCCCAAAAAGACACCAAAGGCTGCCTTGCCTGGGTTTAAATCCCAGCGCCAATCTTCCTCTGCTGCACCATTTCCGACTGCTCCCACAATTGGCCACAGCTGCCAGCATTCCCGTATCTTTCCAGCTTTACTGGGCTGCTGTAGTAAGTCCAGGCAGGTGTGGCCCTGCGGTGTGGAGCCAGTCGTCTCCAAGTCTGAGCTGGAGGTGAGGACATTCTATCTATGTATTTCTTTTTCTAATGTTTCCTAGACACCGAGTTCTAGACCCCATTACAAATCCTTATTTGTGGGGTTCCCCCTTGGCTGCACCCTGTTACATGATTTCTTAATAATCAAGATTTTAGACGTCAGGAAACTGTGGTCCTGTTTTACTCTGACGGATTCACTTCGTTTGTCTGGTCCTTATGTCTTCACACATGAGATGAAGGGATAATATCAGGGAGCGATCAAAGTGTCCGGCTAAAAGGAGAGGGGGGATTTTGCGATGAAGATGTCTTTTAACCATGTAATATCCAACCCGTCGGGTTTAAATAGCTTCTCAATGTTAACCAGCTGGTCAGTGGAGAAGTCAAGCTAGATAGCAGCAAGGCACCTGGAATCTCACAGTCTTTCGTTCTCTCCCATTTAACTCTGCCTTTGATGAAAGATAAAAGGACAGGGCATCATTTTATCTCCAAATCAACATGTCACAATTATCCTCACATCCACCACATAAAGTTGGATTTCTTTGGCCTAGGGAAAAATGGCTTTTCTAGTGTCCCTGAAGGAAAGAATGAATGTGTCAGAAAGGCCACATTTAACTAACTCTGTGTATATTTTTATTGTTAAACATTACAAGAAGTCAAGACCACTGGTTTCAGGTGGCCTTCCAGTTTAGTTCAGCCTCAAGTGATTATGATAGAAGCCATGCCTGGTCTCCTACAGATCTTTTATTTATGAATTGGAAAACAGGCTAGTGTCCCATCCCAAACTGATTTGTGGTTACGTTAGAAGTTGATTATTCATTGATCCCCCAATACTGCCTAAAGGAATTTGCAATCCCAGTAAATTCAAAAGAACTATATATAACCTAAAAGAAACCAAGAAGCAAAGGAGGAAGAAAACCCATCAAGAAATTCTGGTTATGTAAAAGCCACAATTGAACACAAAGCTTAGTTCTGAACTCATAGTAACCAAGCAAAAGAAACACTAATTGACTTAATTGTCTAGGAAGCCCAAACACAGACACAGAATTTCCCAGCTCGTGGTCCAAGAGGAATTTGAACCAGGTGATAGCGACAGAAGTGTCCTTGGTGCCACAGTGACGAAAAGCCTTCAATCCAGAAGGCCTAGGGCTCAAGTCCCAGCTGTACCACTTAATTGTCACTTCACAGTTGGGCAGATTTCTAAATCTCTCCGTTTCCTCATCTGTTAAAAGTGCACAGTAATAATACAATTTATTTCACAAGTTTTTTTTTAATTAAATAAGGATTAAATGAGCTAATATTTGTAACTGATCAAATCAAGGCTGAGAAGTGCCTTGTACCCTAGTTCAGGTTATACTGTGTTTCTTTAATAAATTAAGCAACCTAATATTCTGAAAAGCATTTTGCAGAGGACATTCTTAAATCAGTGTGATTGCAGTTGAACAGATAGTTATTGTATCGTCATAAAAAACATATTCTCTCCCACGTGGATTGGAATGTCCATTTCTCATGTGTGATCCTCAAAATGTAGTCCCCCTAATACATTATGTCAGATGCAGATTTTTTCATAGAGATCTCAGCCAACTGTACATTAGCACACCTGTGTCACTGCCCAGAAAGCCTCCTGTAGCCACCAGCCTGGAAATTAACCCACTCTCACCTAGGCACATGAGGTTTGCAGTAGTCTGCAAACTAAGGTCTGACTCCCAAGGACTAAAAACTGCCCAGTTGTGTGTTCGCCTTCACTGAAAGTCTTTACAATGAAACCAGAGACAAAAAAACACTGTGTATAGTCAACAACCTTTGTATATGAAAAGACAACATATTCTAGCACCGTTAAAAGCAGTTTTAGTTCTGTTGAATCATTACACCACATTTTATAATATCTGTGCCCCTGAACTATGTTGCTACCATGTGTTATAAATACATGCTTTGTAATTCCATTTAGGTTAACTTACTTAGTACCTACTATCTACATCCATACTGTTTTCATTTAGCTCACAATGAGACATATTTTTATGCATGTGTATCTTATCTGCCTTACAATCTTAGAGCAGTTTTAGGAAAAGACTGGGTCTTCATCTTTTATGATGTTCTTATTTCTTAACACGGTGATTTGCACAGATTCAGCACTATCTCTGTTAATAAAGATTATTATAGAGATGGAATCCTTCATCAATAAAGTGGCACAAACTATCCCCATTCTCTGTAGTCATTTGTTCATTACAAAGCCATTCCGTGTACTTTCCTTTCTTTTTTTTCTGTTTTCAAGTATTTATGCTATTTTTTTTTAGTTTAGGCCTTCACACTTTGTCTAAATCAGCTAAGCTATTATTGTCTTTTGCACTTATTACACAAACATGTCTTTGGTTTCTCCTAAATCTTTGTGGTGTTTATAAAAACCCTG
>VMDR010033208.1:0-11443 GCA_007922815.1 Macrotus californicus
TGCAAAAAATGTATTTGTCCAATAATTTACTGTGCCAAGATGGCAGCATAACTAAGTTACCCCAGTCAAGCACTTTAGGAAAATTTCCATCAGGTGCCGTCTTGCTCTCCAAGCTTTATTTAAACTCACTGGATCAGTTTGAATCAATTTGGCATGTTCACACTTCAGGGCATGGTTAGTTCTAAATCAATTAAGCTCCATATGACTTTTTGATTAAGAATCCAATGTTATAAAACATTGATATAAAAATCACAAATTATAAAGTGAAAAGTAAAATCACCTAACATTTTATAAAAATTCCTAGAATCATTATGTAAGCTTCATTAAACAAATATGATAACAGTAATTAGGTGGTAAATTGAGTACAGTAGTTGCAAAAGACTCTAATTGGGATAGACCAAGCAGCTTAATGAAAATAAGAAAGCTGGGGTCCAGAAGGCCTTCCACAGGATTTGAATCTGAAATGAACTCTCAGAGAGAGGTCTGGTGGCCTTGCAGCAGAAGTTCCTCTGGAAAACATACAGTGGGCTCTAGACTCTCTGGCCCTTCCCTTCTGACCTGCACAGGCCTGTACTCCACCACCAGACACAAGATAAGGACATACTCTTGGCAGGAGCCAGTGGGCAGCCATGTCAAAGCATTTTAAGGATGCAATGAAATGTGATTCCTGTCTTCTAAGGTTAAAGTGGAATTTTTCTCTACTAGTTTTGGAGCTCAGGGAAAGGAAGTAAAGAGGAAGTAGTCAATTGCACTTTACATTAAAATAATCATGAGTGCTTCCCTATTGCCAGAGCCTTTGACAAGTTTGATCATTCTCATCAGTCTCTACACTTCCCCTGGGAGGATGAGGTAGGATTCATAATTCTTACCCTGTGTTAGAGACTGAAGCACAGAGAAGTTAGATAATTTTCTGCATGATCACACACAGAGGGGGCAGAACCCAGGCCTGTGTGATTAGAGGATGAGTTCTGTACTTCCACAAGGGAAGAGGCTTCTTGGACTCATTTATTCAAGATGTATTGACTGGATGCCTTTGCCTGCTCTGTACCAGGTGTTCTAGGAGCTAAAGATACACTGTAAATCACACAGCCAGGTTCCTGCCCTTACAGGGCTCTTATTCCAGTGCAAAGAAACAAGTGATAAGTAACTAAACAAATTAACAAAGTCAAGAGTAATTGTGTGGTGGTGACTAATGGGGTAGGGAGAGCAAGAGAGGGAGTAAGAGTTAGGTGACAATTGTGAGAATGCCAGCAAGAGACAATGGCAAACTGGCCTAAGGTGGTGGCAATGGAAATTCAGTGTTTTCCATTTATGTTATGTTTTGAAGATAAGGTAAAAAATACCTTATCTCGATGGTGTTGCTAGATGGAGTGTGTGTTGGGACTGACTGAGGATAACTGTTTGATTTTTGGCTTGAGAAGCTCAGCTGATGGTACACTGTTCTCTAAGTTGGAGAAGATTGAGGAATGGGAGCAGGTTTGGACAACAGAGTTATCTTAACCATGCTAAATCTGAGGCATCAATAAGATATCCAAGTGGAAATATCAAATGGTCAGTTGACTATAAGGGTATGGGGAGTCATGGGAAAGTATGGTGTTTGAAGCTATGGATCTGAAGAGAATGTTTATATAGATGAGAAAAGGGGCCCTCTTGACTGAGCTCCAGGGTACTCTGACATTTGGAGATGAGAGAAGCAGAGGATTAGCCACAAAGGCAGAAAAGGAGCAGTAGCAAGGTGGGAGGAACACCCAGAGTCTATGGGGTCACAGAAGCCAGGAGAACAAAGCTGTTAAAGGTTGAGGGAGGATGCAAATGAAGTCAAGTAGGATAACAGGCATGACCATTGGTTCACGGAACCAATGGAAGTCACTGGTGACCCATGAAGTCATTGGTGACTCATGAAGGAACCTTCCAGAAGGATTATACATTTCAGAAGAATTTCAGAAAATATGGCATAGAACAGAAACTGGTTCCTACCTATCCTTAATCAGGATGGTATTTAAATACTTAAATCTTTTATCAATACAAGACAGAAAAGACAATATAGGATCCTGAATTGACTAAATTTAAACTTTAAAAGAAAGTTTCCCCACAGGCATCATCAGGAAGAAGGAAGGTTCAAAGGGAAGTATATAGAAATGAATTACAAAAATGGGGAATAGAAATATAAAGTAAGTTAAATTCAATATGAAACTCGAATGCATGGCTCAAAAGCATTGGGCCTGCTGCATCAGTATCCAGACCCTCCCAGAAGAGTGACCAGCCTAGGCCTTGGTCAAGCAGTGGTGCACAACTAGGGGTGACTCTTGCCTCCCCAGGGGTCTTTTGGTGATGTCTAGAGATATCTGGGTTTGTCGCAATGAGGGTGGTACTGGTATCTAGTGAGTAGAGGCAAAGAAAGCTGCTAACCATCATACAATGTATATGATAGTCCCCTCCACAGAGAATTATCTGGCCCCAAATGTCAAAAGTGCTAAGGTTAAAAACCCTAGACTATAGGGAAACCCAATTGTATAGAAAGTAATCTATCATAAGGTGACAGTATTTAAAAAAAAGTTGAATTCCCTGTAGCTAAATCACCTTCAGCTTGCTTTACTCTGTTGACCAGACTGGTATTAAGTAGGCCAGGTGTCTTGGTTCAGCCTCTTTATGATAATTTGTCTGTGTTCTCTCTGGGATCACAGCCTCTACCCCAGCTCAACAGACCTCTTACCCACCACAAAGAAGAGGCTATGAGCAGCCCAGTCAGGGCCCTGGTTTCAATGTTTTCAAATACAAAGAACCATTTTTAACTTCAAGTATTTTTACAGAGCCTTACATCTTAGTCATTGTACTTTTAGCTTTTGTTGGCTCAGGAAACAACAAGAAACTACCTTATTTTCAATACTACTTTTAAAACAATTTTTATTGATAGCCCTATGACTAATGTAACAGATGGTGTTAATGATTAGTTAATTGAAATTGCTGCTAAGGGATTAGTTAACTGAAATTGCTGCTAAGGGCCAAAGCTGATGAAAACGACATTAATGCCCATTTTACATGTTTAGAGATCTGCCCATTGAAAATCAAAAGGATCCACCACCTCCCCTCAGAGCTGTCTTTGGGGTAATTGTTCAGGAAAATCACTGCCTCTACCATTACCATCACTGCTACCATCACCTCCCCCCCACTTCTTTCACCACCACTTCCTCTACTACCATTATCACCATCATTATCAGTATCACCTCCGTCACAATGATCATTACATCCATCACCTCCACTACTACCATATCATCACCACCACTACCTCCAACACCATAACTACAATCACCACCATCACCTCAGTGACCATAATCACCAACACCACCATCATCTCCAACATCACCATCACCTTCAACATCACTATCACCTCCATCATCACTATCACCACTACTCCTACCACTACCATCATCACCACTAATTCCTACACCATAACTACCACCACACCATCACCCCCAGTATCATCATCACCCCTACTACCATCAATAACATCTCTACTACTATTACCAGTGCCACTGCCTCCATTGCCACCACCACCAACATTATTACCACCACTGTGGAGAGAGAAAGTAATTTGGGGGGGGAAATGTAGCATTTCTACAGAGAAGCCCTTTCCTTTCCTTTTTTCCCCCCTTGATGAAAAAATGTGTTCCCAACTCCAAAGTCAGGGGAGGGAGGCCCAGAGAGAATACTTCTTGATGACTGGGGGTACCTGTAAGCAAAAGAGACTGGAATTCCACTTTCTAACTGGAGGGCATGCTGACTTTCCTCTGTCCTCTAAAATTGAGGTAGGCTGGCTGGTAGAGTTCACCAGGAAGAAAGGAGGTGAGGAACACCCCTACTCTAAGTCCCTACTTTTTGAATGGTACAGAAGTTGGATCTCATACATGCCAAGAGGCTCTGAGTTGGTTTGGGGAGGTGAATGAGCAAGGACACTTCACCAGATGACCAAGAGTTATCCATGCAGAAGGTTCATGGTAGGCTCATCTGGTGTGGTGAGATCCAGGTAGGGACCAACAGTGCCCAGGAAGGTGCTGGGAAATGAGTCTTCCACAAGACCAACCACCTAAAGCCCACCATCCTGGGGCATCAACAGCTCTGGGCAACCAGACAGAAGTTTTTATCTTACCAGGTCCAGGCAGGAGGCATGGGCCATGCTTTATTTCCATTCTGTATCTCCTCCTCCTTGTCTCCATTTCATTTAGTTCTTCTTCTGGAGGATTCTCTTGTTCTTTCATCTGGGACCTGTTTCTTTATCTTCCCATTGTGGCTACTTCTTTGTATTTGTTTCTATGTATTAGGTAGATCCACAAAGTCAGGCAAATCACTGGGAAGCAGAGGGAGGACCCCAGAAGTGGCACCAGAGCCAACAACTCTCCCCCAAAAGGGTGGGGAAAAACAATGAGGCAGCAGATTGAAATAGCCAAATCAGTAGGAGGTTGCCTTGAAGCAATAGTAAACAAACCAGGGTATGTTGCCCTGGAAGCTAAGCAGCTTGTGACCCAGACAGAAGGAGCTTCTACTGAGGTTGTGTGGGACTGAAAAGGTCAAAACACACAGGTATGATGGGGGTCATCAAGTCACAGCAGGGGTTGGACACCCTACCTCAGGCTAAGATGCTTGTGTGCCTATGTGTGGCTGGAGACCTTGCCCCTTTGCATAAAATGATGGCCAGAAGAGGAGCAAAGACAACTGCAACACAAACATGGTTGACATTGACCCACATTGGTTGAAAATCTGGACACTCCCACAGCCTGTGGGATTTGGGGACAGGACTTTAAAACAGAACTGAGGCAGAAGCTTCTCTCTTTCTTTGCCCACATGGACAGGAGCACTTGGGGCTTAGGCCTTGCATGGTTGAAAGCTAGCACGCAGATGCAGAGTCCAGTGCTGGGATGTGACTCAAAGGGCACCAGCTGTTGGGATGCTGTGACCCTGTGCAGGTACACGAGTCCTGGACTGCTTCCATTCTCTCACCCTGAGAGCAGCATACAGAGGTGGGAGCATCATTCAGAGGCATGAGCTGAGAATGCTCCTTGGCCCCAGGGGCAGAGGCAGGCTCAGGTGCTGGTATTCCATGGGTGGAGCTTCCCCTGCACAACTGTCTGGAGTGATCTGGCAACACACCCAGATCCCAGGAGAGAAAGAGAGAGAGCTGTGGAAGGTAATGGCGATGCTGAAAACCACGTGTGTGCACCAGAGAGAGCCTGAGAATGGAGACCTGTTTGTGTAGCCATTTTGGGACTCCCAAAGGATAGATAAGCAATAATGGGGAACTTCTGGGCATGAGTTTGGACTTTAGTCATTTAGTCCACCATCTGGGAACAAGGGAATTTCTGTGTTTTGTAGGAGGGGTTGGCTCAGAGAAGGAATTCTTCCAGCCCCCACATATTGGCTACGCTGTTAATAAAAACCTCTTTCTTTTCCCACAAACCCTCGTGTTATGCTTATACATGGCAGCAAGCAGCCAGACCCCAGGCTGCCCAGTTACATCCTTTTGCATCTCTAGTCCTCTCTGCCCTCTCTCTGCCAAAGCCAAGGGTAAGTGGCTGTAAATGAGATTTTGCGCATTGGTCCTTTAAGAGGCTCTGCATCTTTAATTGTCTCTCCCTGGTGGACAGAAACCCTGCTGCTTTTCACAACCAGATGTTATTTGGGTTCCTTTCTCAGTTCAGGTGCTATAGGCTGGGGAGCCCATCTTGGGGTTCAGACCTCACACTTCTCAGGGTGAACCCCACAGCTGTTGAAATATCCCTCCAGAACTTCAGCTGCCATCTGTGAGAGCCCAGCAAACCCTCTTATGCCTCCTCCACACTTCCTACCTGTCCCATTGTGGTGATGTGGTTTCTTCTATCTGTCCTTGGTAATAAAGCTTCTCTCCAGCTAGTGTTCAGTTGATTATTCGGGATGATTTTTCTTTAAGTTAGTTATAAGTCCAGCTTGGTTCTGGGAGGAGGTCAGTGTAGCTTCCACCTGCTCCTCCACCACCTTCAAAATCCCCTACTCCTACATGAGCCAATGCAAAATGGGGGATGTGGAGGACAAACGATATGAGAAAACAGCCTCATTTCCCTTGGAATAATAGTTCAAGCCTGACCCACAGCAAGAGCAGAAAAAGGGCTTTGAGTCCAATATGACAGTGAAATTTTAAAATGAATAAGACAGAGCCCAAAATCTAAAGTGATGGTTTTAGTAAAGAATTTGGTAAATTATAAATTCCAACTAAACTTCTACTAAGGATGTGTTTCCTGATCTCAAATGCCATGTGGCCAGGTTAGGGGCAATTATTAGAAACAATAAACCTATTTCTTATTTATCCCACACATGAATTGAGACATTTGAAAAAAACAGGTTACAATGCACTGAAGAGCAGCCCTGTGCCAGGTTCTGAGCTGTCACTTTGCATGTATGGTTTTATCTCATTCTCATACCAGCCTGTATGATAGGTATGGTCAGTGCTTTCATCTCTGTTTTGCTGAGGAAATGGAGGCTCACACCAAGGCTACATAGCAAATAAATGACAGAGTTAGGACTCAAACTCAAGGTACTTAGACTTCAAAATTTAGTATTGCAACCAGGGCCCTAACTTCTTCAGACTGCCTTATTAGTCACGACAGCAGAAACTAGACCACACTGTTATGCACATAGAATTACAGACTGCAATCTCAGCCATGAAGGAATATTTCTTCATTTTTCTGACAACTAAAATTAATTTCTTTGTTAGGTCCCTGATCGTGGAGGAGGTAGAAACAAAATTACACTCATTTAGGAATTTCTCTGACTCTCCCTAGGTTGAGTTCAAGTTTTAGGGGCCCTCAGGAGTACCCATGCATGGGAAGTGGTTGCAGCCTCCTTGAGGCTTTCATGCCCTGTTCATGCCCCTCCCTGCCATCTGGAGACTTTCTCAGGCTGTTTCTGCCTAAACTCCCTGATCAACCATCTCCACCCAACTAATCCCATGCTGGGATCTTTCCTCATCTATCCAAGCAGGGTATGGCTAGGGACATGGACTCTGGAGTCAGATTAGTTATGTGATTCTGAGCAAGTTTCTTAACCAGTTTGTGCCTCAGTTTCCCTATCTGTAAAGTCAGTGGTTATATAGGTTTGTCAGAGGATTAGAGAATACTTGTGAAATGCTTAGACCAGTGTGTAGCATATCATAAATACTTGACTAAAGATAACTGTCATTATTTAGAAGTTGAAGGGAGGAAAATGATAACTCGCTAATCAAGTCTTTTTCTTATGCCTGGAAAATAGCTTTGAAATTCAAAAATGCCAAAACTTTAGCCCTTGTATTCCCTAGATTCTGTGGCATCCTTTCTTTTCCTAGACAATACAGGAAAATTGTTTAGCTTCACAAATTAGAGTCTGAAGATGGGCTGTGGTAAATATCTGAAAATACCACCCTACCCAGCCATAGGTAGTCAATTCTGTTTGAGAACCTCTGAGCTGCTCTGCAATAACTCTGCAGTTCCCACCTGTCCTCCCTGCACACACCCATCACTACCTCCACCATCACTGTCTACAGAGTAGAATTCTCTGGCATATAAAACTACTACAACAACTCACTGAGTTCATCTTCCAGCCATATTCGTTCATTGGATCCTTATCACAACCTTTGAAAACAAAGAAGAGCGGATTTAGTTATCCACTCAACAGTTTTCCACTTCACAGAGGGGTATATACAGATGAGAATGAAATTCTGACACACATATTTTCTTAGCCACACGTCTCACATGTGAAGATATTGCTCCCATAATCAAATTCTGCTAATTTTTTTTCTTTTTTTTGCATTATGGAAAACTTCAAACACATACAAAAATGAACCTACCAGAACCAGAAATGCCCATGCCCTTATTCTCAACCAGTTTGGCTTTACCAATCCCTTCCCATATATTTTGAAGTAAACCTCAGAAATATCATTTCATCTGTAAAAACCAGTATGTGTTTCTGAAGCCTCCCCATGCTCTTTTAAAACACAAAACTGTTATCATGACTTCAAAAAACTACAGATGATTCCTTAATGTCATCAAAAAGCCTATCAGTGTTCAATTTTTTTAGCAGTCTCCTATTTGATACATGAGAGTTTGAGTTTGCACCTGGCTTATTGTTTCAGGAAACTGTCTGAGGCTGGCCAAAAAAATCATTCCAACCATGTGTCCTTCATAAACAGGAGTGTCATAGCCAAACCTACCACTGGTTTTGCTAAGGCAATCATGTGTCAAATAACCACAGATGACACAGTGACAAGAGGAACTTAATCCTTGCTCCCTTGCTTAGAGTGATGAAGAAGCTATGAGTTCAGAGGGAAGAAGCTGGTGCACACACCTGTGAGCATGCCTAGGTGGCGGTACCAGTTCATCTCAGGTATTTTATTATTGTTATTTTATCTGGTTCCAATGCTAGCTGTTTACATGGGCCTTGTGATATCATTAACCTCAGAGCAGTTCTCAGCCTGATTCCATGAAGTGACTGCAGTACTAGATTTGTGACCTAAAACGGCTTTCCTTTAGACATTGTATTCAAGGTGGCAGTAAATCAAGAATGGAGTGATCGTATTTTTACTTTTAAGAAATATATGCACAGATATAATCTCATAGCAGATGCTCTGGTCTTCTGCCCCTACTCCTTGCCATCCTTTCTCCCATGTCTCTCTGCCCCAGGCCTTTCCAGTATCAATCAAGGAGGACAAAAGCCATATAGGTGGAATAACTAAAGATATTCTACAGTGCTTTCCACAAGTCCCACACAGGCCCAAGTCCCAGCTGTCCACAGAGTAATTTGTTTATCATCTGCCCCTCCAGTGCCCATCTCAGTCCCCACTGAGGAGTGATAGAGGAGTCTATCACTCCTCTATCCTGGCATCACCTCTCATTACATGGTGACCAACTCATCATGGGAAACCCCTAGTTTCAGACAGACCAGGACTGTTGGTCACCGTACTTCCCCCAAAAAATATTCTACACAACTCCAACTCTCAGTGTTGGCTTCTAGGGTATCCAAGGCAATCCATATGCAAAGAAGAATCTGGAATGAGACAGCCATGTTAACTGGGTACTGTTTGTGACCCCAACTCCAGAGCCCTCTAGAGTTGGGTAAAAGGGTAGTGCCGGACTCCTTGGGTATTTGGAGGTAGCAGTGAATGAGGTTTCCACCAAGTCTGTAATTGATGTTTTTACAAAAGACCATATATTATTTGTCTGTTTTTTTAAGTATATAATAAAATAATATTTTCTAACATTGGCGAATATATTTTTATAATTTTAAAGGGTCATTTCTATTTAAATTTATTTATTTTAATTTTTAACATTTTTTAAATTGTTGTTCAAGTACAGTTTTTTGCCTTTTCCCCCCACCACTCCCCACCACCTCACCACTCTCCAACTCCTTCCCCTGTTTCCACCCTCCTTGTTATTGTCCATGAGTCCCTTGTTTCTGTAAACCCTTCACCCATTTCCTCCCACTATCCCCACCCAATCCCTCTGGTTACTGTCAATTTGTTTCTAATTTGAATGTCTTTGGTTATATTTTCCTTGCCTGTTTGTTTTGTTGATTAGGTTCCACTTAAAGGTGAGATCATATGGTGTTTGTCTTTCACCTCCTGCTTTATTTCACTGAGCAGAATGCTCTCCAGTTACATCCATGCTGTTGCAAAGGGTAGGAGCACCTTCTTTCTGGAGCTTAGAATTCAACTATGTAAATGTACCATAGCTTTTTCATCAATTCATTTACTAATGGGCACTTAGGTTGCTTCCAGGACTTGGCTATTCTAAATTGTGCTGCTATCAACATTGGGTTGCATAGGTTCTTTTGGATTGGTGTTTCAGGGCTCTTAGGGTATAATCTCAGCAGTGGAATTGCTGGGTCAAAAGGCCCAGTTCCATTTTTAGTTTTCTGAGAAAGTTCCATGCTTTTTTCCATAGTGGTTCCACCAGTCTGCAATCCCATCAACAGTGCACTAGGGTTCCCTTTTCTCCACAACTTCTCCAACACTTGTTGTTTGTTGCATTCTTTATGATGGCCATTCTCAATGGTGTGAAGTGGTATCTCATTGCAGTTTTAATTTGCATCTCTCTGATTGGAGTGATACTGATCATCTTTTCATATGTCTCTGGACCTTCTGTATGTCCTCCTTGGAGAAGTGTCTGTTCAAGGCCTTTGCCTATATTTTAATTGGGTTTTTTGTCTTCGTGGAATAGAGTTGTGTGAGTTCTTCCTATACTTTGGAGATCAAATCCTTGTCTGAGGTATCACTGGAAAATATGTTTTCCCATATGGTTGGTTCTCTTTTCAGCTTAATGCTGTTTTCTTTGGCGGTGCAGAAGTATTTTATTTTGATGAGATACCATTTGTTTATTCTTTCCTTTATGTCTCTTGCTTTAGGGGACATTCAGTGAAAATATTGCTGCATGGAATCTGAGATTTTTGTGCCTATGTTCTCCTCTAGGACTTTTATGGTGTCATGGCTAATATAAATGTCTTTTATCCACCTTGATTTTATCTTTGCATATGGTAAAAGTTGGTGATCAAGTTTCATGGTTTTGCTTATACTTATCCAGCTCTTCCAACACCATTTGTTGAAGAGGCTATTTTTACTCCATTTTATGTTTCTGCCAATTTTGCCAAATATTAATTGACCATAGAGACATGGGTTTATTTCTGGGCTCACTGTTCTGTTCCATTGGTCTATATGTCTGTTCTTATGCCAGTACCAGGCTGTTTTGATTACAGTGGCCTTGTAATACAGTTTGATATCAGGTATTGTGATCTCTCCTGCTTGTTCTTCTTTCCCAAAATTGCTGCAGCTATTTGGGGTTGTTCATGGTTCCATATAAGTTTCTGAAATGTTTGTTCTATATCTGTGCAATATGTCATTGGTACTTTAATAGGGGTTGCATTGAATCTATAAATCGCTTTGGGTAGTATGGTCATTTTGATGATGTTAATTCTTCCTATCCATGAACACAGTACGTGCTTCCATTTGTTTGTCTCTTCCTTAATTTCTTGCTTCACTGTTGTATAGTTTTCTGAATACAGAGCTTTTATTTCTTTGGTTACTTTTATTGTTACGTACTTTATTTTTCTTCTTGCTATGTCAAATGGGATTTTTTTCCCTGATTTCTGTTTCTGATATTTTGTTGTTGGTATACAAAAATGCCTTTGATTTCTGAATATTGACTTTGTATCCCGCTGTTTTGCCAAATTCATTTATTAGGTGGAGTAGTGTTTTGGTGGAGTCTATAGGATTTTCTATGTACACTATCATGTCATCTGCAAACAGTGACAGTTTTACTTCCTCTTTTCCAATTTGGATGCCTTTTATTTCTTTTTGTTGTCTGATTGCTGTGGCTAGGACTTCCAGTACTATGTTGAATAGGAGTGGTGAAAGTGGGCATCCTTGTCTTGTTCCTGATTTTAGTGGGAA
>VMDR010033209.1:0-11465 GCA_007922815.1 Macrotus californicus
TAGAAAATTTCTTTGAGCACTCATGAGACAATGAGAGTGAAAAAGGCAAATGGCATCCTAGTATTATTATGAGAACCATTTTAACCTCTAAGACCCACTGAAAGTGTTTAGGGCCCCCAAATCACACTTTGAGAACTACTGACCTAGAACAGTATTTATTCAGTGTGAGTTATGGATGAAGAAAGATAAAATAGATAATTACTTAGGTATAAGTATATACATCAGACATACATATGTTTTAGCCTTACCTATGCTTATACAGCCTATTTTCTGTATTATAAACTATTAATTGTACTGTTTGACAAATCATTATCATGAGATATATGGATTGATATAAACAACTAGCAAAAGCATGGTCTTATTATATCAGTCTACATGAAAAATAACCACAAGTTTTGACTAACATGCAATTTTAAATCTCATTCTGAAATGTCTTTTTTTAAACAAATATTTTGAGTGAATATAGATTTAGAGGAAGTTACAAAAAAAATGTATGGGGAAGTCCTAGATACCCTTTGGCCAGTTCCCTCAATGATAATACCTTGCTTGACTATATAATACGATGAGAAAACCAGGAAATTGACATTGGTACAACGCACAGAGCTTATTCAGATTTCACTAGCATTGTTTGTGTGTGTGCATGTGTGTAGTTCAATTTTACCTGTGTGTAGGTTAGTGTGATAACTATCACATCAAGATACAGAACTGTTTCATCACCAAAAGGCTCCCTCATGCTAGTCCCTCAATTTCCTTCCAACACTAACTACCAATAAGAACAGTGAGGCTTCCTAACAGGATGATAAATTTAAAAAAGATAATTTATTGTTATCATTAAGCCCAATTCTACTGGTTGGTGTGAGAAATGAGAAGCTTTAATTTCCTACCTCTTTCCTAAAGACAAATTGTTTTCTAAGGGGGGACCCCCTCAAAAATGGAATTATCTTTTGGAGGGTTGGCCCCTTGTAGTACAGGCTTCCCTGCCTAGATGAGTGTTCTAGGAACCCATCTGTATCAGCATGCCAACTGGTGGTGTTGTGAGAAGCTTCCTTTGCCTTCCCTGAATTTTTTTGGAAGACTCATTGAATACATTTGCCCATTTCATGATGGGTGATTTACTAGAACACCTGCCCATATCAGGCTGAGTGTTCAGTAGTTTTTGACCAAAAATGGCATGACCCCCATGCCCCACTCTCCCTATTCACCTGATCTTGTCCCTAGAGACTTTCTTTTGTTTTCCCAATCAAAAAAGTCCTCAAAGAGAAACCTTTTGCCTATGTGGAAGAGGTGAAATAAAAAACAGCAGAAGCACTAAAAGGCATACAAATCAACGTGTTCAAAAACTGTTGTGAGCAGTGGAAAAAACTTCTCGATAGGTGTATTGCATCAAATGGAGAGTACATTGAAGATGACCAAAATTTAAACATGTAAGTATAAATACACAATTTTTATAAACAAATTCTGGGTATTTTTGAGGTATCCCCTTATATACATGGCCTTAGAGTGTGTTGGGAGCTGTAAGCAGAGGGATCAAGATACTGATGACTATTGATAACTATTATTAGGAGTAAAGTTAAAACTACTGGTTGTTGTTATGGCTGGTAAGCCAGTTCTAGAGTAACTTTTATTTTCCCACCCTATTTTGCAGAAGAGCCATGGACTACTACAGAAAACATGCAGTTGTCATTCTGGCCACGCTGTCTGTATTTCTGCACATTCTCCATTCCTTTCCTGATGAAGAATTTACAATGCAAGGTGTGTGACCAAACTTGGGTTTGCAATAATAGGAAAAACACACCTTTCAAGATGTACATCAATAACTCCATTAATTATATCATATATCTACCTCCCTTTTAAATGTGGTTAATACTTGCTGCTGGATACTTATTTAGGCACTTGCAGATAGTGAACATAAAATTAAATTACAAAAATATACAATGAAAATGATACCTTACATGTCTATTTAAATGGCAACCTTCACATTTTCACCTGCAATAGATTCTTGATTATTTTTTATCTAGGTTTTACAAGCAGAAAATTTCCTTATTCAGTTATGCTCAATTTTTTTTTTTACACATTTCTCCCAGAAGATTTGAGAGGACTTTGTGGATAAATTTTCACATCAGTTAATGAGTGAGAAAAACAAGACCATTTTTGAATGCAGTAGATTTGTTTTGCTGTATTGTTTGAAATATTTCATAGAGGAGCTGATATAATTCCATCTGCTATGAAAGTGTGAACTACTATTGGTTATGGTTTTTCCCTAGACAAGTGTTAATATTTTAATCCCAGATGCCACATGCAGATGCTCCCTCTAACATCAGGCTCTCTGTTCTCACCAAGCTTTAAGTCTAACATATTTTTCTCTGTCAATATTTGGAGTTTTTATGGGACTAACAATAGCAGATTTTAAAGGGAAAATATTTTGCCTTTGGGAAAAATTCTCCTTTCAGATGAGCATGATGTTTTTAGCTGTCAAATTGTGGCATAATATTAGTGTTGGGAAAGGAAAGTCATGCTTAGAGAAAAAGAGGGAGAGAGAGAGAGGGAGAGAGAGAGGGAGAGAGAGAGGCTACTACTATTGAGATTTTCCATGCATATCTGTAAACATTGTTTTAAGATGAACATATAGTCAGAAGGTATTTATTTATATTATTTCCAATAGAAAAAGACTATCTACTACTTTACAATAAAGAAGTATTTATAATTTATTTTTGAATCATCTTTGGACTATTTTATTCTTTGCCTTTGTGTGTGTGTGTGTGTTAGTTTGTCCAGAATGCAAGCTAAAGGAAAACAAATACTTCTCCAAGCTGGGTGCCCCAATTTATCAATGCATGGGCTGCTGCTTCTCCAGAGCATATCCCACTCCAGCAAGGTCCAAGAAGACAATGTTGGTCCCAAAGAACATCACCTCAGAAGCCACATGCTGTGTGGCCAAAGCATTTACCAAGGTGAGAACTTAAAAGGGCCCCAGAATTTCTTTAACAGTCCAACCAGAGAACCCCAGACATCCATGGGGTTTAATGTCAGAGGAATCTAATGACATATCCCTGTTGAGCATTTAAATAGGGAGAGGTTGCATTGTCCCGTTTAATCAAAACAGCCAACAACCTTGTGGGTACAGGCTGGTTTTATTTAGAATAAAGAGAATAGGGGCAGAGGTCATGAGGAGCAGGTTGGGAGAGAGTATAGGTAGCATGCTTACACAATGCATACCTCATTTTTTTGAGTATACCTCATATTTTACCTCATACCTCATATTTTTTTGAAAATATGAGAGAGGGAGAAAATGCAAATATAGGAAGCATCTATTTAGCTTAGCTGGCTGCAGATAATTTTATTTAACAGTTTTCAATTTTGGCTGTCATCTATCATCTATCTATCAATTGATCAATAATCTATCTATCTAATTATCTATATTTTTTCCTTCCCCTTTAGGCCAGAGTCATGGGAAGTGTCAAGGTGGAGAACCACACCGCGTGCCACTGCAGTACTTGTTATTATCACAAATCTTAAATATTTTGCAAAGTGCCGTGTTGATGACTGCTGAGGTCCTGGGATGGAAAATTAATTTGTTCAGTGTTTATGGCCTTGTGAGATAAAACCCTTCCTTTCCTTACCACGCCACTTTTGACATGCTTCAAGGATGTACTGCAGCTTTATTGCTTTTCTGTACCCTACAACATAATCAGCAGTTAGTTATTTTCATTTGAAATGAAATATGGCATTTGGCACAACTATAAAAAGCTGGTTCTGCTGGAAATAAAGTCTTTTAAATCATCATTCTATGATTGAATTCTAATGTTTTTCTGCAAAGTTTAAAGCCAGTTGATTTTGATAAAATTAATTGAAGGGAGCGAGCCCATGGGAGAGCTGGAGCCATATGCACTGAGTGACCTGACCCTGGGAAACCCTGTTCCCACTGAGCCTTCCAGAGCAAGTTGTGAATCCCTCAGCTAGTGGACTAGTTATAAGACATTTCACTGGGGTGAGGTTAGAAAATATAACTTGTATTTTTAATCATTTTTATATCCTCCGTTTAGATGGTTGATGAGCTTTGTAAAAGTACAAATACATTAGTATGGTAATGCATATATACAATTTATAAATAAATAATTATGCATACTTGGGGGTGTACCAACTTTTTACTGGTAGAAGTTCTTGGTCAGAAAAAAAAAATACATAAAGAACACTGCTAGGGTTTAGGAAAGACAAAATCCTTCCCAGCCTGAAGTTTCTATCCACTTGGCTTACTTCCAGCAAAAAATAATAAATAAATAAATAAAATAAAATAAAATAAAACAAAACAAAACACATTGTATTAGTCCCTGGCTGCCAGGTTGTAACCAAACGGGGTGGCTCAGGAAAGGACACCACTCTCTTGAACTAAAAGTAGGCATTGCTCTGAAATTCCAGAAGCATCAGCTCTTATATTTCATGTTCAGGTGTGAACGGGAATGAATACATGATGAGCAAAGTGTTCACTGAGTGTTCGCTGTGGGCTAGCTAGATGAAGCAGTTTTACTTAGTTCTAGTTAAATGCTTAAGAGCTGCTGTGCTTCCAAGTCACATTTATTAAGCACTCATACTTAAAAACAGAGATTGTCATTAGTTTGAGGACCATGGTTTTTGCTCATTAAATTGTATTGGTTATGGCTGAGATCAAAGCCACCCAAGAGTTCTACTTCTGAAGGAACCTGAAATTATGGTGGGGCAAGGGGTGGAGGGGAGAATCACCATTAGTCACAGAGAAGGTTAAAAAAAATATCAGTCACCACCAATTTGTCAAGATTCCATTTCTGAGTGGAAAGGCCCATTTTAAAAGTTTGGTAAATACACCAAGTGTCAGGGTAAAAATTGAAATCAGTGCATGTACTTTTTAGAGACACTGAAATTTAAATGAACATATTACTTGTTCATTCACTTATTTATTATATTTATTTAATATCTACTAAGTGCTGGCAGATTGTTAGATCATGGGATTCAGAGATATCATCTCTGGAAGGTAAGATTGAGAAAATAAAATGCAGCTTAGTTTGAAAGAATAACGATGCTGATCCATGGTTCATTCAGATATTTAACAGATATTCATTGAGAATCTGCTGTGTGTCAGGTCCTGAGAGTTTATTTGGCTGATTCAGCAGCAGAAGAAATCTACTGACACACTTTTGACTGGAGTACTCCTGTCTATCTGGGATTGTCCCATTTGATAGAGGGGATGGAAGGAGTAATGGCAGAGGGAGAGGACATCCTCAAGGTCATTCAGACCAGGCCAGTCAACTCTGGTGAGCACTAGGGTAAAATGTCCTGACCATATTTACCTCCCATCTGCCCAGGTATTTTGGCATGGTGCAGGTCCTGGGAAGGCCAACACGAATAAGACACAAACCCTGCCCTGAAGCAGTTCACAGCCCAGTGCGGAAGACAGTCATAAACAAGGAATTACAGTCTAGTGAGATATCTGCTGTGGGAGAAGTGTGGACTTTGGTGGCATAAAGGAAGAGATGACTAACTCTGTCTGGTGTGGTTCTTCCCAGAGAGCTTCATAGGGCAGGTGATACTTGAGTTGACTCTAGAAGATAAGTAGATAGATGGGGAAGGGGGTTCATTCTAGTTTGAGGAAAGAGCATAGGTGAATGTCCTGAGACAAAAACCAGTATGATAGTCACAGAACAGCACAAAGCCAGTGTGAATAGACTGCAGGTAGCTGGTTGGAAGGTTGGAGCTGCAGAGACAAACAGACAGCCTGTCAAGAAGGTCCTTGTATAACATGAAAAAAGTGTGCATTTTGTCTAGGACCCTAGCTTCTCAAACCAGAGGGCCTGAGGGTTTCTGAAAGCCATGGGATAAATATGCACCTTCCTGCAGGATCAATTTTGCTTGAGGATTTGGGAAAATGTTATTTTCACTTCAAAACAAAAACTAATATATTATAAAGTAGAATGCAAAATTGCAACAATGGGATTAAAAATTGTGACTTAAATAGAAACTTCATGTTGTAAGTGAGGCCTTGTGGATCCTGCTCTTCTGACTTCCCCCAGCCTCCTGGGAGCTTGTTCACTCTCCTTACATTAGGAGTACTTAGGTGGAGGAGTTTGAAAGTTCAATTAAAGGAATAATTTGCTCATTTTTGCACTTAAAAAATCATTGTGGCAGCAAGCAGAGGGTGATTTGAGAAAGTGAGACCGTGGACAAGAGATCATGAATCGGGGCCTTTGCAAGAGATGGTGACAGACTACTGTCAGTGAGGGTGAGTGTGAGAGGAAGGGATGGATTTGGGGGGAGTTAGGAGCAAATAAAGAGATGATTGTGGATGTGACTCTTGGCTTTTGAGTAGCTGGTGAATGACTGTGTCAATAACTGAAAATGGAAAAGTTTGACATGGCAGCGGGAGGAGACCTCCAGAGGTGAGGTTCTAAGGAGCGAGGGAGCCTGTCTGATGGGCAGCATGTTCAGTAGTGCAGAGCCCAGGCAAGCACTCCAGCCTGGAGTTCAGGCTTCAGGAGCACCAGTGGTTGGTGGAATCAAAACCACAGGACTGGCCAGGGGTGCTTAGGAGTGTTGTGAGGGTGTGAGGGAGAGAAGATGCTTACTCACCAAGGGAAGATCCTGGACCAGCCTGGTGGAGAAAATGAGTGTGTGTCTTTTGGGACAATTAGAAAGCTCTGATAGGAGCCCTCTCTAGAGAAAAGATGATAATCTTGGATATATAAGCAGTGAAGAGAAAGAGAGGCAGGCATGGAGGCTGGAAGTTTCACTTTAAGCTCATCTGTAAAAAATGCCGGAAAGAAGTAATAGAGGTAGTACATATTTCAGGTGTGTTTCTTTAAAAAAATGTTCTATCATTACCTCAGCTAGAAAGCTGCCTGAAATCCTCCTGTCTGGGATTGCTCCCTTACGGCTAAAACACAGTAAGTACTTCAGGTACCTTCGTTTTCAGTAGCAACACCACAGGGTGTTAATACCACAAGGTACACTGATAGACCACCAGATCTGTCTGCACTGGGTGTCCTGGACCCTGGTTATCAGAGAAAGAGGGTGGAACAGAAGCAAGACTTCTGCTGCTTTGTAGTCATGTCAAGAATTGACCATGAGGAGAAACTCCTAAGTGTTTACAGGGATGTCACTGATGACTAGGACTCAAGGAGGAGGTCAATGAAACAGGATGCCTCCTGTGCATCCATCTGTCTCCTGGGAGTTTGAGGAAAGGGCTGGAAGAAATGAGAGAGAGAGAGAGAGAGAGAGAGAGAGAGAGAGAGAGAGAGAGAGAGAGAGAGAGAGAAGGAAAGAGAGAGAGAAGGAAAGAGAAAGAAGAACAAGGAGGGTGTAAAAAGCAGGGGAAGGAAAATGTGCGAGAAGGAAGATGGAGGGGCTGGAGGGACTACTGGAGGAATCTGAAGCCTCACAGAAGCTGAACTGGACTAAAAAAGAAAGAAAAAGCCACGAGTCTCCCCGCTTCCACCTCCCCTGCCCCACTTCTGTCAGAATCTAAGCAATCACCCATCGTCAGGACCTCCAGCCTATATGGAGCTTTTGTGCAGATGGAAAAAGATGCCCTCTCTGGGCAGGCAGAGCACCTGGAGTAAATGCTTCACAATTAGATGACACAGAAAAGTGGATATCAGTCAGTCCTTGCTCTTAGGCAGGTGCCTCTGTGTAGTGCCCATGCCGCCCATAATCTCATCATCCTAATATGACCTTTGTTGCATTTTGGAGAAATCATGTCTTAAATTGGCAGGAATCTTAGTTGATATTGAAGGTTCCAAATATTGGTGCCTTAATTATCCTTATACTTCTGGGAGGCTTCTGGAAAAAATATTGCCCCAAACAGTTTTGTGTTGCTTTTGCCATCTATGGTAAAACTAGAAGAGCTGCCCGTAGTCTGGTCCAACAGGAAGGTAAAACCAAAGAATCCACATGTAAATGACCATGATGCTGACATGAAGAAGTTGGTCAGGACCACAGACCTCAAGAAATCCAGAGAAGTTTGCTTACTTGACAAAAAAAATTAATCGATGCCAAACCACCTGATGTGAGTATAGCACTTTTACTTTCTCAGAACTCTCTGTGTCTAATGTATCATAAATCTCAATCAGTCCCTTGTGGACCACAACTCAGGGCAGGTGGCACCATCTCTTGACAATTGAATAAATGGGGGAACAAAATGGTTGGGGGCTGAGATGGCTTGGAACCCTAGGTCTTCCCTGTCTTCAGTTTTGTGCTGTTTCTTTCAAATTCCAATTTTTTCAAGGTATGACATTTTTTGTTTACCTATAAAAAACTTATTTCTTTTTGCATACTGAATAGGAGAGCTCTCTTGGAGATTTGCCCAAGGTGGGAGGCCATCATATTGAAATAAATGAAGTCTGAACTTGAATTATCCACTGACGTTTGTCTGGCAGCTTAGACTTCAGCTTCACACTTATAGATCCTCTTGATTCACTCAACAACTCCTTCAGACACTTTCTTCTTGAACTTAATTAGGAGAAACACAAAGAGGTTCCTCTATTCTGAAAACCAAGTAGGATTTTCATATTTTCCTATTCAAAACTGCATGGTATATGGAATTGTAAGTATTGAATATTGTTTTCACAAAGAACTGAACTGGATCTGAGTTTCCTTGGAGCAAAGAGAAGTTAATTATTGCACCAAACTTCAAAATGGGAGCTATAACATGAAAATAACTGCTGGCTATTATTTAATGAATTCTGCCTCAGCCCCAGAAAAGCACATGCCCTGAGAACGTACTTTCTTATTGAACCTGACTTCTCGGGCTTGCTTGTCTGAAGGACTTGAAAGCTCAAGTTTTGGGAAGAGAGTGAGGGAAATAGGGGTCAGGGCAGAGTCTCTGAAGAAGCAGACAAAAGCTTGGCACATAATTGAAAACTTGTAAGAATGTTTCCCACAAAGACATTCTGTTGTTTTAATGCCATTTCCATTAATGGAATATGTGCAGAAAGTAGGGTAGGAGAGTAGAAAGCCCCCAAAAACTGCATCAGTTTTCTCCAAACGCTCTGATCAGGAAGCTTGTTTGAATTATAGTCACTCCATTGCAAATTGTCTTTGAACAGTGATTGATTCTCAACTAAGCCGACAGCAAGCAGCATTTCAGCATGAGCAAATTTCCTTCTACACATCCTTTTCTCAATTGCAACTCACGTTGCGGAGATTTAGAAAAAGCCAGCATTAGGGCTTTGCCTGGGAAAGGGAGGGGAACTGGGAGACAGAGCAGAAGTAGTGGTTTGCCAAGACGGACTGGAAGAAAGAAAACCTGGGTTTGACCTAGACATGCACTGTAGCGTTGAGAAGATGAAGGAAGTGGGATGGGCTTGTGTACCAGGGGTTGGTAGCAGATACTTGTGTTGAAGTTATGGTAGGAGGAACTCAAGCCTTAACCTTGGGTATTAGGGACAGAATTTATTAACTATATCTAAGTTATGGTTAGTCTAGTAACTGTATGTCTCTGGTACCACTCTCTGACGTGGAAGAGAATTGTAACATAAGGAATGTAGTCACCATTTGTATGGGCAGAGTAGACTCTGAGGTGCACCCTGCAGTGCCTGAGGCTGAAAACACCAGCGCTCACCATGGCACTGTGAAGCTTGAGCATGGCCAGAGATTCTGCGGAATGCCAAACTCTCCACTCCATTAGTCAGGGGCAGAGGCACTGCTGCCCCTAAAGGACATGGAGATTTTAGAAGGGTTAGTGGATGAGATTGGGGAGCATGTGTGCTTTTCCAAGGTTACCCGGGCCCTATGGGACGACCTGACTGAGCACATTTGTCTTCGTATTGATGGGATCCTTGCTTTCATTTGCCTCTGATGTGCTCTTTTAGTGGCATCCAACTAGCTGCAGCTCTAATGCGTGGGCATTCAGCAAAGTACAGCTTCGACATCACTTAGAAATGTTTGATAAGCTAAAGTTGAAGCTCAAAATCCATTCACATTATTCTACGAATTTCAACATGACATTTATCAATAAAATAAAAGGAAAAGTCATTAGTTCATTTAAATGTAATTTAAACTATTATAAAGTTTGAATGCTTGAGAAATCATTGTTTTAAGAATTTTTTTACTTATATGCACAGTGTTTTTTTTTTTTTTTGGTAGTGACTATCAAGAATTTGAAGAGACTGTCATTGAAAAGTCTTGATGATGAATTTCACGTTGCCATTTCCATCATAAAACCTGACAAAAAGCTCAAATTTCTCATTGAAATATTGAAAAATATTTTATTTGACAATTTTACATTAATCTGATAGTTTGTATTTTTTTCATAACTATTCTTTTTTTAAACCAAGCCTCATAAGGACGTCCCCGAACACCCACGAGTTCACTCCAGGTTTTTCTGTGTGCCATGACATGAAAGGTTGGGAACAGTGGGAGAGAGACCTCAGTGGCAACCTAGAACAAAACACAGCACACACAAAAGCCTCCACTGCACATTCAGGAGAGGGAGATCCTAAAAAACGCTTAGCAAACTAAGGGTGGAAAATAGAACTGATGATACAGTAACCTGTTATTACTAGTTTAAGATGTGTGAAATGCTGTTAACATTATTTTCGTTTTGTTTGTTGTCTTCATTGTTTTACACAGTGAACACACAAATATTTATAAATATTTGTCAATACTTTCCACAGTTGATTCTGCCAAGTCCATTTTCTCTCCTATGTTGGGAGATGGATCACTAATTTTTTTTCCTTATCTCTGGGCTCATTTACTCATGTGTCTCTTTACTTGAATTTGAGATCTGAATTTGGATAGAGTGGTAAAAATGATTTGCTATTAAAGTTTTCATAGAGTTCTGGGCCTTGTTTACTGTAGAGGAAAGTTAAAATAAGACCAGTGACTCCTGACCTTTGAAAGAAACCATTGTCCTCTAGTTGCCTATGCAGTTTGCTCGTGATTTACATGAGGGAGTTTGCAGCTAGATGCTTGCTACTCTAGCTGACCCCCTACTACCTTAGGGCCAAAAAAGGGAAGAGGACAAAAGGAAGGCAAAGGGGTGGTTGAGAGGGAGGGAAGTTGAGCAGCTCTTAGACGGACTTCTTTCTCAAAGAATTCTACCCCATGTGAGTAGAAATTCAGCATGTGCAAATGTCCTCCGATATGATATGCTGTGAAGAAATTGAGTGTCACTTCCATAACTTTCCTATGGGCACTAGCCAGTTGCATCAACGTTTGAAGTTTTAGGCTTTTTTGTTCCAGCTACCAGAACCTCAGTAAATTGGATTATACAGGACGTGGCACAAATAATGCTCCTTCTGGAGAGGAGCCAAGATGGAGGCATAGGTAGACACACTGTGCCTCCTCGTACAACCAAAAGAAGGACAACAACAAATTTTAAAACAAAAAACAACCAGAACTGACAGAAAATCGAACTGTATGGAAGTCCGACAACCAAGGAACTAAAGGAGAAACTTTCATCCAGACCGGTAGGAGGGGCGAGACGGGCGGAGAGGACT
>VMDR010033210.1:0-11434 GCA_007922815.1 Macrotus californicus
TTTTAAAAACTCTTGCTCTAGTTTTTTCTAGAGTGCTGGCGGTAGTGGACTTGAACCTCAGACCTCATTTCTAGGACCTCTGGAATGAACTTGGGAAATGGGTTTCTTCAGGGTGTATGTGAACTAAGCATAACTGGGGGAAAGATATTGAAAGGCTGTATGGCTTTTATAGCTGTTCTTAGAGAAGCTAGGAGCAGTGAGCACTGTGTTGTCTTGTCTTGGCCTTTCACACTTTCAGAGACTTTCAGGAAAAGGGGCTGCAGCTGCCCCTTCTCCAGAGCTCTCCTTGTGCCTACAGTGTGGTCATCAGCACAGTTTTGTGTGTCTTTTATTTTTTCCTTTTTGGCTTCTGTGATCCTTTTTGGGTCTACTAAATTTAAGGTTCCTACAGGTTATCAATAAAATTATCTCTTTCTTTTTAATTTCAGCAAGGGAAGAGGTAAAGCACAGAGAGCAGCAGATCAGACCACACCGAGCTCCACGGAGCAGCTGATAGCTGTGAAGGATGCTGGCTGCTGAGCTACTGAGGAGGCCCTCGCTCTGAGGTGGGAAAGCCGGGCTTGGCAGTGCACCTACCATCGCTCCCTGCTCACCATGGACTCGACCCTCTGGCTGGATGGCTGACGTGACTGTTTGCCTCAATTGTGCATGTTGCTGGACTGGGTGCTATCCCAGGTACTGCCTGCTCTGTGGGAGTAGGGCAGGTGAGCATCAGATGCTACCAAAAGCTGGACGGGACAAAGCAATGGACTCCGACAAGCTAAGATGGAAGTGACCTGAGGCTTCACCCAGGCAGTTTCCTCTTGACAGGACAGCTTGAGTGAGAGCACAAGCTTGTCTGGGGAGCAGTATGCAGGAAGCTGGTTTTCAGGCCACAAATGCTTTCACAGGTGAGAATTCTCTACACCTAATGAAAACTTTATTTTGACTCTTAATTGGCAGGTGATAAAATGCCAAACCATTGTAGAAATTAAATGTACATTTGCATTGATGAACTAAAGGCCATACAGAGTCAAGGGCTTAGGCTGCCATGGTGACTAATTTTGACAAAATAATAGCATGTTTTCTTTCTCTCTAAATAAGAATTTGTAAAAAGCATTTGGCATTTTTTGATTCTGCTTTGTTGAGTGATAGAGCACACAGAGTGTCTTGCAAGTCATTATTCTTTAAAGGAATCTATCACTTGCAGAGCAATGTATAGGGGGTGTTCTTTTCTTTGCAGAACTGGGAAGACTCTTGAGTGAGTAAAGTTATTGCTGATGAGTAACCTCTCCCTCCCCATCTTTAGTTTTCTCAGATTTATTCATGTGCGAATGGTGGTGAGGTGGCAACTCCCCTGAACTAACTTTGCAGTGAGGATTCTTTCCTATAAATGAGCTCACACAGAAGCCTGGCATCACTACTTAACAGTGACTTACCCTCTGGCTGCCGGTTTGAACATTTTGCAGGGAACCGCTTTGTCTGGGTGGTGCCCCAGAGCCATGGCTCAAGACACAGGGGCTTTTGAATTTGGGTTCTGGTTCTTTGTCTGATTTGCTTAACATCCCAGGAAGCTGCTTAATTATTCTGGGCTTCTGGCTCCTCATTTATAAAATGGGTCTGTGAAGTTGAAGAACCTCATGGCATTCAGAGAAAATATTTTTACATAAAAGTTTTGTTTTTGTTTTTGAAGGAAAAATAGTAGAATAATCACAAGAAGTGGTCCTGTGAATCTTAAATGTTTGTGTCTGTTCACATTTTGTGGAAAGAGAAGGTCAGATTGTTGGAGTGCCTGTAGAGAGGTTGTGGCTTAGGTTTGGGAGTCACACAGACTGAATCTGGACTTTGCCTCCTTCACTGACTAGAGCCCTGCACCTGGATAGCCATCGGGCTCCTCTCCATTTCCCTTTGCTCATTTGTAAGTCAAGATGGCCGTGTGTGCAGCTCTCATGATGCTGCTCTGAGGAAAAATGAGACAACATAAATGAGATGCAGAACACAGATCTTATCCTTTTCAGGCTTCAGCTACTTCCTGATGTGGAGTCACAGTATAAAGCCAGGTTGCCTGGTCCAGTCCTTGATGCTCCTTGTGCTCAGATCTTTGAGCAGACTCCTTAGATCTCTCAGCATCTGCAACTGCAACATGGGAGCCTGCACACTGGAGGCTTGGGAAGATCCTCCTAGAGTGGTCATAGCCCACTGAAAAATGAGTAAAGGAACTATTTAAAAGTAGATTCAAAAGAGCACACACAATTGAGGTCTCCAGAACTGTCTTCAGACTTCCAACCTGACCAGCTCAAACCTGACCACGTCCTTCTGTCTTCCCTTAATGGTTATACTTCAGTTGTTTCAGTCACATGAGCTGTTCTTTCATAGAATGTCACCTCCCCTCTGGGCAGGGGGTGACCTGCAGGGATGTGACGGAAAACGCCCTTTGTACTCTTCTTCCCCATTTTCCAGGAGAGTGCTGGGAGGAGAAGCATCTAGGAAGTACATGCAAACAAGCTCATAGAAGCAGTTCTGAGAGAAAGAGGAAGCAAGAAAAGAGAAGGAAGAGGGGCTGGACAAAAAAAAACCCAAGGAAGAGTGGCACATGGTTCAAAATGTAGACTAGCCCAGAGGTGGGTTTCTAGGTATAGTTTTTTCATCCTTCTGAGCCTGGTGCTGGTCTGTTGTGGCTCATACTTAGACATTGTGTCCAGTCTTCATCACTCATTGAGATTCTCTGCAGCTTCTGTGTCCTGGGGGAAAGTAATTCTCCACCCCATCAGGATCCCAGGCTGGCCTGAGTCAGAAGGTACAGTAGGCTCTGAGTAATGAAAACCCCTAGGTTCTGCCTGGAGAATTCTTAGTAGTTAGGATAATGCCTGGCACATTAATCAAGGCCCAAATGAATGGCAGCTGTTATTGTGGCTATTACTGCCTGGGCTGTGGGCTGTGCACAGGACCCCATGCTACCTCCTTACACACTCATACAGGAGAAGCATCCTCACTACAAAGTTAGTTCAGCCACCCTCTTGAAGCTACTCCCTGGCTCATATTTTCTTGTCTTCTTTGAACTCATAATTTTCCTAAGAACTCTGTTTTCTTACAAATTTGGCCTTCTCAGTTGTATCACCCTATCTGAATAATAATCACACTAGTAGTATGATTATTTACTAGTAGTAAAATGATAACCATGGCTAATATTTTAGAGAATTTACTGTGTTCTTTAGCTGTGTTACCTCTGTCAGTCTTTACCACAATTCTGATGCCACTGTTAGTGTGCTGGTGTTCCTGGTGCGCAGGGGCGCATTCAGAGTAGCCAGGAATTAGATTGAGCCTTTCCAAATCTTCTAGCACTGTGTGTGACTTCAGTTGTACATGGGGGTCACCTGGGGAGCCTTACCACTGCCTGGGTCTCACCCTCAGAGATTGGGATTTAATTGGACTCTGCATCACCTAACCCTGCTAAATCAGGACCTGCATCCTAACAAGATCCCAGGTGCTTGGTTCACATTAAAGTCTGGGAAGCAGTGTGAGCCAGCACTGTACAGAGAGTGGTGTTTAGAGGTGAGGGATAAGTTGGGAGAATCAGTTCTTCAGAAAAAGAACTGACTTGTCCCATTCCTGGAAGAGGGATGATTGGATTAACTAATCTGTCTATTCTTAAGGAAACTGTCAAGTGTTGATTGTTAGTTATCAGAGCTGGGCACAGTACATGTAGTGGGACAATGATTTTAGCTTCCCAATATCTTTAGAAAATAACCAGTGGTAAAATGAAGGAGTTAGAAGTACCCAGCCTTCTCTGGAGGTGGGTCCTGGTAGACTCTGCTCATCATTTTTATTCTTCGCCTGTTCTTCTCATCTTTCTTTGCCCACATAGTTGGTCAAAGTTACTTACGATGTAGGATGAAAGTTCTGACTCTCTCTCTTACGATGTAGGATGAAAGTTCTGACTCTCTCTCTTGCCCAAGCAGCTAGCTAAAACTGTAGCCTTAGATGGAGGTGAGTAGGAGGCTGGTGCCCACCCCCTTAGTTGGTTTGCTATATGTATATTTTTTGACTACAGCCTTTTTTATCCCAGGGCAACTAATGATGCTAATAGTTTAGTTTCTTAGTTGAAACATAGACTGATTTTGCTCATTCTCTAGCTTAATGGAAAGGAGGCTTGCTTTAGATATCTTAAATGATGAAGGGGTTAAGGCATTTTTCCTTGGCTTTAATACTTGTTTTAGGGCAATACAAAACTGCTACCATACAGTTAACCATATCTACCCTTAAACAAATTTGTCAGTTTATATTTTATGTTTTAGTTCTCATGGTGGGGATTGTTTAAGATTCCTGTTTAATAATGCCTTAGGACTGCAGCCTGGCTGGGAGAGAAGGCTGGGAGACCTGTGTAAAGCTGTGTCTGCCTGGCAAGCCCACTGCTTGTTTGGAGTGTGTGAAATTACCTTGATGGGTGGTGGGGGCATAGAAGGCCCCTGTCCCCAGGACACTGCTGGCCTACCCATGTGGTTAGATATCCCCTCTTGAGTCTTTCTTCCTCTGTGAGATATACCCACATGGATACAGATTGCAAGTTCAACTTCCCAATTATGATTTTATTAGGTTAATTGTTACATAAATGAATTTATACATTACATTTAATTTTCTCAGTGCATGTAATTTAGAAATGATTTTAGTCATTTAGATGCTGTTTAGTAACAAAAAACTTAATTTTTCCCTTTCATGCTTTCCAAATTTTCTTACAATGAGCAGGGCTCCTTTATGCCACAATCACCCATACACAGTCCTGCCGTGTGAAGCTTTGCACTATGAGCATTTCGACCTGTATCCTTTCAATAGTTTTCCTGTGCAAATTTTTTTTCTTACAGAACTGTGTTGATAATATATATTCAGTTTTATAACCTGATCATTCCCTTTTAAACATTTATTATGAGCATTTTCTTTTAAATATGATTTAAAATTGCTTCATAGTATTCTTTTAGGTATATGTTCTTAAACTTTAAAAGTGTGCTCTTATTGTTGGATATTGCAGTTTTTCTCCTTATAAATAATGCTTTGATGAACACCTTTATGCAAAAAATTCTTCTGTATATTGGGTTATTTCCTTCTGTATATTAGGATATAATACTAGAAACAGAATTATTAAGCCAAAAGATGTGAACTTTATTAAGATTTATGGTTGAATTTCCAAAGGGATTATTAGTTGATCCTAGCTTCTGAGACTTTGCTGAGCTCAGTTTCTTCCAATTGTCTGTTCACCGTTGCTGTGGCCTGTCCCTGCCGTTCAACTGTGAGATGGAGCTGCTCTGCCTTCCCTGTGGGGTGTCATGAGATTAATTCATGTTTGTGGAATTTTTTCTTTTAATTTGAAAGATTTTAGTATTTTATTGTTGTTCAATTACAGTTGTCTGCATTTTCCAGCCAATCCCAAACCCCAACTCCAGCCAATCCTCCCTCCCTCCCTGGCTTCCACCCTCCCCCTTGGCTATGTCCATGTGTCCTGTATAGTGGTTCCTGAAAACCCTTCCCCCCACTGTGCCCTCCACCTCCCCTCTGGCTATTGTTAGGTTGTTCTTAATTTCAATGTCTCTGGTTGTATTTTGCTTGCTTTTTCTTTTTGCAGCACACTGCTGTAAAGGCAACCTGGGTGCTGCAGTTGTGATGATATTGCTAATATTTCATTTGGGCAAAGGAATAGTCAGGCATCCTAAGTTTACTGTTTTTGTTCTTTCAGGCAGTCTTTCTGCATGGTTGTAGTTCACTGTGGCAATGATGTAGATAGACTCCAGCAAGATAAGACTCTTGTAAAAACAAACCTTCAGTGCCTCTGGGCAGATAGAAATGGATATCCTTCCAGGATGTGTCAGTAAGACCTTCAGTGAAGTGTCCTAATAGTGATAGAGATTTCGTCTGACGTTTACTGCACTTGTCAGTGACTTAGAAAGCACCCTGTCTAGGTTATCACTATGTATATCCTAAAGAAGATTCTGGTTTGAGACTCTGCCTCCTCCCCACTCCCAGTGCCGCCTTAGATATTGTAAAGGTTTTACCTGGTTGTCTTAAGTTCTCTGATTCATTTCATTAAATGTTAAAAAAGATTTAACCTTGGATAACTAGGTAAATAACCAAATTCCTGTAGAATTTGCAAATCTTTCTTGTGAAAAGAATAATCAGATCTAATTGTTAAATAAATTAAGGTTATTTCATTAATAACTGAGGAAAATGAGAGTTAGGTATCTGAAAGGGAGCTACTTTGTAGATGATGGTGACCAGGTTTACTTAGCCATTTTTGATCAAAAAGGGAAAAACACTTAAATTGAGTTGTTGGATACTTATTTTTCCCCCATCGAATTCTTTCACACTAGCAGGAATGCGGGGACCCCGCACTGGGTGAATGTGGCCTTACCTGGACACATGGCTAGAGCTGCACTGTTCCCAGGGCTCTGAAAAGCCCAGAAGGATCCTGGGTCACTTCCTTCCCACCACCCAGACCCTTCAGCTTATTACCCATCCCTTCACGGTCACACCCCTGTGCTGACCCACGGATGACCTTAGGCCACACTCTCCATAGTTGCTGGGAGGATACTTGTTTTAGGAGATACTGAAGGCTGTTTTTCAGTAAAAAGGGTAGGGTGGATTTATGGCCAAATTCTGGAAGAAGGAATTTAAATCAATTTCTTTACTCTAGAACTTTATAGAGTTTAGTGTGACACTGTAATATAAAGGTCCTTGATAGGTAAGATTGGCAGCATTTCCTGGACAAGTCCTGGAAGGCTATTCAGAAACAAAAACATTGAAGGATAGCTGCCCACAGCATGTGCTGCCAGTCTGTGATGTTGCCCTTCTTCTCTCTGCACTTCAGGTGTCCCTGTCCTGCCTGCACTGGTGCAGCTGTCCCCTAATGGGGCTGCTTATACTGAGCACGTGTTCATAGAGCTCTTGCCAGACGTATGTAAAGCGCTGCAGCAGAAAATAATGTTACGAGGCAGTCTGCCTTCCTGCCTTCATTCCTTCCCCTCTCTAGTTCTGCCAATATTTTTTAAAAGATGCAGCTTTAATTATACCTTTTCTTGCCCTAAAATTTTCTGTGGCTGCTTTTTGCTTCTTAAAAAAAATCTAGACTCCTCAGCCTGGAGTTTAAAACAGATGCCTCTCCCTGGTGCTCATGATCTAGATGTCATGAGCTATACTATTAACTGGTGCAGAGAAGGCACATCACTAGCTATTGTGGAGCTAGGAAGTGGTCTAAAGTGGCTGAGGACTTTTGCACAGCCCCCTGGCCTATCTGCTCGTGGACGTCTCCATTATATGGCATCTTCTCTCATTCATTTTATTCTATGGATATGGTTTCTGCCTCCACTTTCAGTCACTCTACTCTGCCTGTTTGTAGAGACAGCCCTTGGGTGACGGTTTCTTCTCCAGAGGCCTTGGGGACGGTGACTCTGTGCCATCATCAAGGCCATGGCTATTTGCTTCTGTGGGCCTAAGATGAGTGGATGCTTTATGGTTCCTTTACAAAAATTTAACCAACAACAGTGAATATGGAAACATGGACATTTTTTCTCCTCAGCTGACTTTGATATTTTAGAATATTTCCAGAGCAGCATAAGGAAGATACCTCTTGGTTCTAGAAGCAAGATGACAGTGTATGTTCCTACAAACCTGTAGGCAGTGTCCAGGCTCAGGGCTACTTCATATCAGAAGTAAAATGAGAAACCATGCTGGACTTATCATATAAACTTATTTTTTTCTGTAGTAGTTTAATTTCAGAAAATTAAGAGTGTTTTACTTGCCCAGAAAATTAAGGGTGTTTTCCTTGCACTTTTGGAATTATGCTCTCATTGATTTCAGATATGATATTTCACAGAGCTAATAAAGATTGTCTCCTATTGCAGCTGCTTTCACATATGCAGTCTCCCTCGGTTCTTGTGACAGCACTGGAAGGTGTGCACAGTATCCCAGGTCTATTGGGAAAGGGATTAACGCAGACCCAGAGAGGGCCTGCTTGATGCAGCATTGACAACGGGCTGCAGCGCCAGAGTTGAGATACAGGTCTGTCTGTGATGGAGTTGGGTCTTGGTAGCTCCTGCTGTGCTGCCTCAGCTTCCTCCGAGCATGTGGGAGAGCAGAGAGACACAGGCTCTTTCCTTCAGAATCCGATGCAGGGCGAGAGGAACATACGGAGGGAGAGACAGGAAATGGTAACTTTAAACTGAAATCACAGATAGTGATGTCTGTGTTCAAACTCCAAAAATGCAGACTTTTACATGTCTACCTTTTGGCAGAACCTCACCAGTTTTTGTCATCCTGTTTTTAGAATGTTTAGAAGTGAAAGCAATGATAAACAGTAGTGGTAATGGTTGCATAGTCATGTATTTAATGCCACAGAACTGTACAGTTAAAAGTGGTTAAAATGGTAAAATCTATATTTATATTTTACCACAGTAAAGACAAATATTTTTGAAGAAAAAGAACCAATACTGTTGAGCTTATCGGAAGAGCTCCAATCTAAGCAAGGGTCTTGATGGAGAGAAGAGGGAGCAGAAAGACATGTGAGTAGGTATGTGTGAGGAAGAGGGTCTTGTTTGGCTGAAGGGAGGTTTGGACTAAGGTGGGTGCACCGACAGTTGGACATGCTGATGAACTGGTACTCCTTTAGTATCGGTTAAGTGCTCATTGGAAGGAGAGACTGAGTTCAGGTGGGCTGTTGATGTCCCAAACAGTCTGTGTGCTCCTGGCTCTAAACACATGGATCCCACTTAGCCAAGCAGAGGCCCTGCAGGTAAACAGCTCCCTTCCCTAGAAGACAGTTTGACAACCATCTTTGTTCACGTGGGACTCACTTCCTGTATAGAGCACTGATCATAATGTTGCTGCCAACCTCATACAGTGTACTCATGCACAGACACGTGATAAATGCAGTTTCCCCCAACTCTTGATATTTGTAAAGTTGTTTGGGGGCCCTAGTGCTATATTGCTGTTAGGTATCAGCATAGATTGGCATCCTGGGTGGCTTTTCCACTGGCATGCTCCAGTATCTCATTCTCCTTAGACAGGGGTAGTGGTCAAGTTGGAGTTTAAGACAGGAAATCTTGGGAGGCTACATTCTGTGGAGAGCACAGGAGGTGGGGTTAGAACCTCATGGTTTCTTTGATCACTGTAGGTTTTCTTGTGACTTGGGCTGGTGCATGGCTTCCCAAGCCATCATGTGTGATTTAGAAAGAAGAAAGGAGGCTGACAAAAGAGGTGCTGTGTAAGTGGTGAGAGGCTGCTGTGACTGCCTCAAGAGTGTCTAGCCTGATTAGAGGCAGGAGCCAGTGTTCCAGGAACATCCCAGGTAAAAGGCAGCTCTTACTCAAAACATGGTGTTGCTACAGCAGCACTCTCCCTTGTTGCTGGTTTGAGACCCACTGCCACTTTTGTTTCATGTGTCTCCTTGTGTTAATATTTGAGTTCCTTCTTGTCCTCACTTCTGCCTCACACCAACATCTGGCAGCTGGTGGCATTTCTCTTTCTGAGTCTGCTGAGTAATCTTTGTACTGGGACTCTTAGACCCAGTTTCCTTGCTTGTGCTTTGAACTCTAGCTGTTCTGTATACCTAGCTCCAGGTGTTGCCTACATCTTCCTGTCCTAGATCATATGGTGGAGACAATCCTCTGATAGTCTGTACCTAGGCTGATGCTTGTACCAGGGTGTGCCATCTCCAAGGCAGAAGTGTGTGAACTGCACTGGTCCTGTACAACCTGATCACCTCTGACTGAGTTGCCTTTACCAAAGAAACTTTTGGCTCCTTTTCATTTCATTAAACATCCAGCCTTGAGCTTCACTGATTACCTTCTGCTGTTGTCTAGTCTTGACTAAGTATACCATGAATGTGCAGGGTATGGAAAGAGAGCAAATGATAGTAATTGAGTATTATTATGTGCCAAGCAATGTTCTAAGCAACTTTCTTGACATACATAATCTCATGTAAGCCTCAAAGCAATTCTACAATAGGTGTTGTTATGAAGCCCTTTTCACAGATAAGGAAACCGAGGCATGAAGTCACACCCTTAGTAAGATGAGTACCTGGGATTAGAACCTGCAGTCTTCAGAGTCAGCACAAATGACTGGACTATGCCTTAAATGTGGTCAAGCCAGCCGTTGTCAGGAAGTGTTTCCCCGCAATCTACATACATACAATGAAATATTACATAGCAATAAAAAGAATGAAATCTTATTTGTGACATGGATGGACCTAGAAGGTTTTATGCTCAGTGAAATAAGTTAGACTGAGAAAATCAAATACCATATGATTTCACTGATATGTGGAACCTAAGGAACAAAATAAATCAACAAAAAATCCCAGAACAGAGACATTTGTGACCGGCCAAGATGGAGGCATAGGTAGACACACTGTGACTCCTCGTACAACCAAAAGAAGGACAATAACAAATTTTAAAACAAAAAACAACCAGAACTGACAGAAAATCGAACTGTATGGAAGTCCAACAACCAAGGAACTAAAGGAGAAACTTTCATCCAGACCAGTAGGAGGGGCAAGACGGGCCGGAGAAGACTCGCGCGGGGCGGCGGCTGGCGGGCCAGGGAAAGGCGCAGCTGGCCGGGAGAGTTGGCAGACCGGGAGTCCCACTCCCTTGTGCGGATAAACTGGGAGGAACATCTGGGGAGCGAGACAGACCCCGCAACCCAGAGTTCCAGCTTGGGGAAACAAAGCCTCAGAGCCTCTGATTGAATGCTCCTGTGGGGGCAGGGGCGGTGGCAGTGGCAGCGGGAGAAACTTTCGGACTCACAGGAGAGCTCGTAGGAGAGACCCACAGGGTCCTAGAGAGTACATAAACCCTCCCACCCGGGAAGCAGCACCAGAATCAGCACCAGAGGGCCCAATTGGAGTGGGTCATGTGGGAAGTCACTGAAAACCTGCAGAGAGCGGAGCAGGCACCATTGTTCCCTCTTGGACCCCTCCCCCACCTACAGCGTCACAACGCAGCAGCGTGGGTTGCCCCGCCCCGGTGAACACCTAAGGCTCTGCCCCTTACTATGTAACAGGTGTGCCAAGACAACAAAAATGGCCCAAATGGCTCCAGAGAAAATAGAACTAAGTGACCAAGAAATAGCCAACCTATCAGATGCACAGTTCAAAACACTGGTAATCAGGATGCTCACAGACTTGGTTGAATTTGGTCGCAAATTAGATAAACAAATGAAGGACACAATAAGGGAAATTAAGGCAAATGTTCAGGGAACCAACAGGGATAGGAAGAAAAACGGGACTCAAATCAATAGTGTGGTCCAGAAGAAAGAAGGAAACATTAAAGTACAACACAATGAAGAAACAAGAATTCAAAAAAATGAGGAGAGGCTTAGGAACCTCCAGGATGTCCTTAAACGTTCCAATATCCGAATCATAGGGGTGCCAGAAGGAGAAGAGGAAGACCAAGAAATTGAAAACTTATTTGAACTA
>VMDR010033211.1:0-11435 GCA_007922815.1 Macrotus californicus
TTAGGGTCAATTGTTACAGATGTCAAGGAGTCCCATGTCTTACTTTATGTTCCCGAAGAAATCAGAGCAGGAGAAAAAGGCTCGCATAAAGGGAGATTGTTTTGCTAAAAGAGTCCAAGGAACTGGAGGGGATGATTGGAAATAGGGAAGAAGGAAAAGCCGTTCCAAGAGCATGTTATTGAGCTGGTCACAACTGTGGACAAAACCCGTCACACTGTGGGCCTTTTACAGACCTGTGTTCACTGCACCTGAAAGTTGCCTGCCTAATCAATGAAAGACTATTTATACACTGGCTTCCACCCACTGCCAGTCTAGTGTTACCTCGTCGGGTATGAACTTCTTTGCCTTTTCTGATTTCTGTGTGTGTCAGAATGGCCAAGCAGGTTCCTGAGTGCATCCTGCGTGGAGGTAGCCGGCCAGCATGGGGGCAGAAAGTGAGCCACTGGTGGGCAGCTGAGGTGAGATGCCACTGAATTACACTTGTTGCAGTTGATTATTTAGAAATTGCTGGAATAAAACACTAGTGGGACCTTTGGTCATGTGCCCAGTTTTGCAACGTCTTTACTATAAAATGGGTCCTTTGGTCTGAGGTAACGTTATGTGGGAAGCCATACTAGTGAATAGAGCATTCTGCAAGCTTTTGTTGATGATGGCAGGTAGAAGCAGGGAAGGAAAAGTTATATCCAGAACAGATGTCATCTCCATTAAGGAGGAATTAACTACGTCTCCTTTTTGAGCTACCATATTGCAATAATAGTTTATCCTTGGTGTCAATGTAAAAGGTCGTGGAGGACCACAGGATTCCCTTGATTATTTTAATGTGTGGTGACTGAGTAACCCAAAGAACTTCCCGGCCTCCTCATTGCCCTGCCCGGTCTCTGGCTGGTTTGGCATTTCCACATTCTTCAACGCTGAATGCATTCATCGTAGACCATCTGGACAGCTACAGAACTGGTAGAATAAAATTCTGCAAAGCTGATTAGTGTTTATTTGTTTATTTTTGTGACTAAATTGCCATGACTTCACCAGAGGCATTAAGTGAAGGGAACAGTAATTATTGAATTAACTGCAGCTGCTGAAGTTGAGTCATCTTCAGTTTCTACACATATATCAGAGAAAAACATACCCCTTTACTAGATAGAGGTTTATGGAAATTCACTCAATGTTTACTCAGAATTTTAGTAGGTATTCACTATATGCCACGGATATTAGCTTACATATGAGGGCAGCAGTGGATCAGAGAGAGAGGGCCCCTGCTCTCTGGGATCAGAATAGCTGGGTATGAAGGAGAGAGCTTCATGTATGTGGCTTAGGTGGTGGTTTGCTGCATGGATGGTGTTTCTTCTGTAAGTAGGTGTGCTGTGTGTAACAATTTAGGGTTATGTAGAAGAGTAGCATTGGCCCTAATAAATAACTCATTAGGCTGATCATCTTCCAAACTTTGACTGTTGCTACCTAAAACAACATATGCCACTCGAGGACTCTTCAGAAGAGAATATGTCACTTCGTGTTAGCAGTAAAAGAGTTACAGAAATCAGAAAGAGGGTAGAAAGAGGTTGCCAGATGTTGGATTGCCTGGCCTGCTCATCTAATTTCTTACTGTTTTTCTTATTGATCATTTCTTTGTCTTTTTGCTGTACTTTTTGGGATCATTTCCTCAATTATATCTTCCTACTATCAACCTTCCTCTGAACTTTTCATTTTTATTATAATATATTTTAATTCCTAAGAATACCTATTTGCCTATTTTATTTAATCACCCTGGAGCAATTTAAGCAATATCTTCTCCTAGCTCTGTATATATTCATGCTATCAACGCTTCCCTGTCCCTCATAGTCTCTGTTTCTTCCCGTTTGTTTTTGTCCCTTTTTTGATGGCTGATATCACTGCAGTCATGCATGGTTTAGTGACAGGGACCTGTACTGAGAAACGTGTCCTTAGGCAGTTTCGTCAGTGTGGGAACATCACAGCATGCGTTATGGCACTACACACCCGTGCTATATGGCACACCTGTTGCTCCTAGGCCACAAGCCTGGACAGCGTGTTGCTGCATTGAACACTGTAGGCAGCTGTGACAGCACTGTGAGTGTCATGCTTGTGGACCCCTGGCAGTGCAGTCGGTGTGTTTACTCTGGCATCACCACGAACACCTGGGTAATGAATGCATTACACTGCCATGGCAGGGTTGCAGAAAGGTGTCTGAGGCCCTGGGGTGTGCCTTCCAGCCTTTGGGCTCCAGGCTCCTCCTGGAGTGTGCCCTGTGCAGCGAGGGCAGCTGGAGAAGGGATGAAGGAGAAGGAGGAAGGAGAGAAGGGAAGGGGGAGGGGTGGGTCTTAACGGAAGTCAGGTAGGAGGCACTGGGTGCCTGGCAGCCACACTGCAGGTCCCTGCCAGCAGTGTTATGACATTATGCCACTGCATCTTCACAGGATGATAGGAAAGTTTCAGCTCAACAGTCTTATGGAGCCACCATGGTATATGCAGCCCTTGTCCCGTCCACTAAGGTCTATTTCATGACTTGCTGTTTCTCTAGAAATGTACAGTTCCCTGATCCCACACATTTGTCCTTACCAATCCCCCCATCTGGAAGCTCCTCCCTCGTCCCCATCTGTATCTGTTAAGTTTTATACACAGACAAGCCCCAGCTCAAGGGTCACTTCTTCACCAAACTTTACAAACTTTACAGCATTAAAGCTGATCTTATGGGGTATATATTTATATAATTCCTCTTACTCAATATGTGTTAGTTTAGAAAAATTCTTTTTTTTTTTTTTAATTTCTCCAGCTCTGAGCCAGGAGCCTGGCAAGTAGTAGCTAGTGAATAATGACTAATTCTCCCCTGAATGAGTGATACATTGAGTCTTTCAGATACTTTTTGGCAGCTAGATTTATAATAGATTGTGTTTGGACAGAGAGAAGACATTTGTTTTGTAAGGGAAATTTTGTTGCTTTTGTAATCTTCAGGTTGCAGTGGGCAAGAAATCTTTATACATGATCGTGTGTTCCACGTTTAAAGGCTTCCCTTCTCTCCAAGGTCAGGTACAACTCGGCACTGTGTTCATGCCTCAGCACGGAGACAAGGGCGGACTGGAACCCCTGTGCGCTTTAAGGTGACCTCTAGGTTTATGAGTGGGTTGTTCCTGAGGACACTCGAGGGTCAGCATCTCGAGACAGTGACGTTGGTCGGGGTTCTTAGTTCCTGAGTCCCGGGAGGTGGCTGCAGGAGCCGGGCTGGGGTTCCGCAGCCGGCTTTTGGGGTTCTGCAGCAGGCATTTGGGGTTCCGCAGCAGGTATTTGGGGTTCTGCAGCAGGCATTTGGGGTTCCGCAGCAGGCATTTGGGGTTCCGCAGCCGGCGTTTGGGGTTCCGCAGCAGGCATTTGGGGTTCTGTAGCAGGCGTTTGGGGTTGCGCAGCCGACATTTGGGGTTCCGCAGCTGGCTTTTGGGGTTCTGCAGCAGGCATTTGGGGTTCCGCAGCAGGCATTTGGGGTTCCGCAGCAGGCGTTTGGGGTTCCGCAGCCGGCGTTTGGAACGGCAGCGGTCACCTAATCCTCGTTTCTGAAATGTGTCTCTGAAATTGTGGGCAGCCCCAAACGGAGACCCGTTTTTTTCACCCGCTCAAAGACTAAACCTCCAGATTTCTGCTGGGGGTGGGGTCAATTCCCCTGGGGTGTGTGTGGAGAGAGACCCAACTTCTCAAATTGTGTCCCCGCTGGTCTCCGGACTCAGCACCCACTTTCCCACTTGGTGCCGCTGTCCCTGTGCTTCTTGAAACACAAATTGTGTTGGCTCTTTGTTTCCCTACTGCCAGCTGTCACTCCGGCCTCCTCGGGCGTGCGAATCCAGTTATTCATGTGAATTAAGGAAGAGCGTTCCCTCCGGAAGACACAGGTCTTACCTGGTGACCGCGGGGTGAGGAGCTGGACTTTCTACCCCTGGCCCTTCTCCCCACCCCCATCGTGCACAGCCGCCGTGCTCACCACGGGCCGTCTGCTGTTGACCTCACCTTTGTGGGGTTTAGTTTTTTATTTTTTTTAAAATTCTCTTGGCAAAAGCTTAAATGGGTGGTTTTCTTTTTCTGGAGGAAGCAAAGTTACATATATTCATTTGATCTTTTATCATAGCCTGGAAAAGACAGTTAGCAATTTTTACAGTCAGATAAATATCATTTTCTAGAATCATTATCTCAGCAGATCTGTTCAGAGACTTGCATTCTACCTTTGTGGCTAAATAGAATGATCTCGTCAAAATGCTGAAGACAGACCGTGTGGCATCTGAGACCAGAATATACTGCATGCGCAACACTGAAGAACATACTATTTGTGAAGCAAATCTGAAACCACCCACTTGGCTTGAGTCGGATAATATTAAAGCCTAGACGTCAGCTAGGATAAGGCTGAGATTTAAAACTAATTAAGAAGTTGGGCAAGTTGTACATAAATCTATTGCTCAGCAGATCCTGCATGGCTCAGTAATTGCAGAGCATCATTCCTCTCACGTAGTGACCTCCCGTTTGCAGGTGAAAACAGAGATTCCTTTATTCTCAGTGATGGAAGCCAGGAGCTATTTACTCTAAAGCCAAGAGTTCTCACACTCTCGCTTTTCTAATGGGTTGGACATTAGCAAAGTCACAAGGGACTCTGCAGTTTTCTTCTCTTTGCCACAGAGATGAGGGCAGGAATGCATAACATAGATTTCCTTTTTCAGAATCTAAGAATGTGTTTTAGACATTAGACTTATATAAAACACAATTCCCCTTTTTATTTTTGAAGTTAAAGAATGATTTGGTGTTTGGCGACCACTCCCTGTGCCCGTAACCCATAAGTGACATGAGCTATGCCCCTCCCTACAGCGGCCTGCTCCCTCACAAGGCCTGCACAAACGAGGCGAAGGTCCTGCCCTGTACCCAGTTAGTGCTCAGGGCCCGTCTGAGTCTCAGGGACTCCATGGGCCTGCTCTGAGCACAGAGACATCTTCACCCAAATACAATTTTCTAAAGTCTGATTTAGATTTGATCACTTTTATTAAGATCTTGGCAGTTCCTCGTCCCCGTCCACTAAGGCCTGTAATCATGACTTGCTGTTTCTCTAGAAATGTACAGTTCCCTGAGCCCACACATTCACCCTTCCCAATCCCCCCATCTGGAGGCTCCTCCCTCGTCCCCATCTGTATCTGTTCAATTTTGTCCACCGACAAGTCCCAGCTCAAGGGCCACTCAAACTTTACAAACTTTACAGCATTAAAGCTGATCTTATGGGGTATATATTTATATACTTTCTCTTACTCAATTTGTGTTAGTTTAGAAAAATTCTTTTTTTTTTAATCTCTCTAGCTCTGAGCCAGGCAAGTAGTAGCTAGTGAATAATGACTAATTCTCCCCTGAATGAGTGATACACTGAGTCTTTCGGATACTTTTTGGCAGCTAGACTTATAATAGATTGTGTTTGGACAGAGAGAAGACATTTGTTTTGTAAGGGAAATTTTGTTGCTTTTGTAATTTTCAGGTTGTAGTGGGCGTCCACATTGCTGTTTCATGACGAGCGGGAGATATACTGTTGCCGCTCGGCCAGAATCCCTTTGTGCCGGGTACCAGGCAAAGTTTTATAAATATTCCAGGTGTGTTGGAAAAGAGTATATAATTTTTCTCTTTGCTGGAAGAGTTGGCAAGGTTTTTAGCACCCAGCATCACCTGAGTCCCATTTCACCTTCAGGGGACTTACAACCCTGGCCCCCGCCTTCGTAACACGTGCCCACACAGTTGAGTGCATTGAACGGGCATCATGAGGCCAAATTCCACCCACCTCTCCCACATCAGTGCCCAGCACACAGGCATATCTTTTTCTCTTTTTCTCAGTTTACGTAGATACTCATTTAACTTTATTATTGGTATTTGTTGTCTAGCATTTCCAGTGTTTTTAGTAAGATGGGGTTCATTTCCTGCCAGATTAAAACATGTTGCCAACATTCATAAACAGCTCTGTGCTGCCCACATATCAGACATTACTCAGCAGGACCCTTTTCCCCACTCCCGGAAACACTGGGAAATGTGTGCTAACCCTCAGGCTCTTCGACCAACGTCAGGTTGTCTTTGTTGGGTAGCCCAGTCCTAGGAGCACTAACGTAACCCTAAACTACGGGCAAAACCAAAACTAACACCGAACGGCATCAAAAGTCTGTAGCAGAACTGCAGGCGAGGGAAGGTACCTGCCTCTCTTACTGTGAATGGCTTCATCCAACACAGCTTCAGAAACAAAGGATTTCCCCAAAGCTAGGGTTGGTTCTTAAAAACAGAAATCATTATTCATAATTTAAAAAAGGGTAGATTGTTTGTTTATAAGCTTCAACTATGTGTCCTTCATAAGACTACTGAAAATTTTTAAAAGGAAGCACATTATCTTTTCTTAGTTTTGTATGAATGTTAGACAGTGAGTTGCATATATTAGTTTGCAATCCTTTCCCCATTCCCATCTAAAAAAAATTCTACTTAAATAGTATTTAATGATTAAAATAAATACTTCCTTTCCTATCCTTTCTATACAATCATACGGGACTGTTTTAGTGAAAGCAAGATAATCATTGTTTCTCAGAATTCAAAAGGCAGGCTTTCCTGGTCTCTTGAGTTCACAAACATTCTATTTCTGTGCACTGAGGAGCAGGGACTAACTCTCATATTTCTCAGCCTCCCCTGTGAGCTGGGCACTGTACAAACATTATTTCATTTCACCCTCATGACCATTAAACACGTAGTTACCATTACTTATTTTCGGCAGAAGTGAGGAAATGAGACTCACAGATTCAATACCCTTACTGATGTCTAAGAATTATTTAGCAGGTAAGAAGAGTTAAGACGTAAGACTCATAACTAATACCTTGGCTTCATGAACTATTTAAAATAAGAGAAATCCAAAATTCATTTCTGAAAGCTGACTAGTGATTCCAGGCCTTTGCTAGGCAAAAATGGATGGACCTAGAGCCAGAATTTAAGCCTCTTAACCTTATTACAGCATGCTTGATTTTCCTTACCTTTTAACTTCAGAAGAATTTAGAAGTCTTTTGAAAATCCTTTCTATTTACATGAACTACTTCAGAATGATCAAATCCATAAAATCTTTTTCTTAGGTATTCTAATTCTAAAATGGTCCTCCTTTTGTCCACACTTCAAAGTAAGTGTTTATAGTGCTAAATATAGGTGACTATTTTAGTGATATAAATATTTTTATTGGTTTTAATGTTTGCCTCAATATCCTGAGATTCAATAATAGAAAATAGTAATAAACCAGTAACTTTCCATGTTATAATAACTTCCACGTACGTCCACAATATCCTGCACATTTTATTAGGTGCCGTACAAAGATTGTCTCAGCACATCCGGGACGCACTGAACAACACCCACTTCTCAGCCAAATTTCTAAAGTTAGAAAAGTCTTCAAAGTCTCCCTGCTGGTCAATGGGACTGCAATAATCTGGTCTAGCTGACTTTAAGCCTAAGTTATTGCTACTATCATACATCTTATAAAAGACTCCTGGTGAGAATACTTCTATTTTAACATGCTTCGCTTTCTGAACTCAGAGTGGTTATTCTACTCCTACAGGTTTTTGTGAACATGAAATAAAACATAGATGCAATCTCAATTAATATTTAATGGAAATGCACAGAGAAGAGTGAGAGTAGGTGGCTACTGCCTGTACCTGTGTGTTGCCAGTGGAAGTATATTCTACGTCATGCTCTGTGTTGTGCTGCCTTTGCAGAGGGGAAGTGCCCCCCGATCCAGGAGGCCGCAGCTGCACATTACCTGACACCCCGTACAAAGTCATAGTAGTCCCCCCTTCAGGGGACAGCAGTTAACACTTGACAGTGCCTATTCAATGCCGTGCACTTTGCTTATGCCTTTGTTTCACTGAGTTAGTATTTGCCACCTGACGTTTGGGGAGTCTGGGTGAAGGGCATATAATAATTTTTTTATCATATTGCCACTTTCGTAAAATCTAAAATTTTCCCAAAATTAAAAATTAGAAGAAGAAAGAATCAGTTCATCTAAGGAAGAAGACAAGGGGGGCTTTTTAGTCACTATTTTGCTTTCTAAGAGATCTGCTGCCACACACAGAGCGCTTTGAAAAGCAGATTTAAATACTGTCATGATCAAAAATAGAAATCCCTTTTTTTGTCAATTAACAATTTGCCGTTTATTTAGTACAAGAAAGAGGGACTTACATCGGCATCTCCATAATAAGCACTTTTGAATAGAATCTAAAGTGGAAATTCTTTGAATGAGTTTCTTTTTGTAGTAAACAGCATTACATTAAAAAAGAAGCTTAACCTAAGTTTCTTCTTTAGTTGTAACCTATGTTACATGTTGTAAATCACATGGCTAATTTGTTGGGAGATGACATTTTTGGCAAGATCAACAGTTTGGAATGAATCAAGAGGTGCACATCAAGTAAAGAGTGGTCAGTCGGTGAGGGTTATGGAAAATAAACAAACCTCACGGATTCCCTCCATCTGATTCACGAGTTTAACCTGACGGGAAGGAGCAATGCTGAGCTGTGTTCTGGTGGAGCGCAATGCATGGGAGAGGTAGCACAAGGGAGTTCAGAAAAGTTAAATAGAGGAAAAACCTGGAATCCTGGGATATTAAACCCAGTGACAAAACTAGTGTTGGCGAGAAGAAAGCTGCTTAGAAGAGGGAGATAAGGAGCGCATAGCGCTGGGCTGCAGAATGGAATAAACAGTTCTGTATATGTCGCCCGCCCTTGAGAAGAACACAGGTGATAGTACAATAATGGACATGTAAAGAAAGGTTCAAATAATGCTGAGTGTACAGTGTGCACAAGATAAGGAAATATGTATAATACTTAGATTTATCTAGACATTCTATTTCAATAAAATTACTGTGAAACTCTACATGTTGTCTGTTAAATTGTATGTTTATAATTAGTTAAATGTTCACATATATGCTAGACAAATATTTTCTAACCCACAAACATAGAATAAGGTTATGTGATTTGCCAGACTTACGGAGGTAGGAGAAATAAGAACAATAGTGAAAATAATGAGGACATAATGACTAACATATTTGAGCATGATTTGGTACCAGTCATTAGTTAAAGGTACTTTAGTATATATTTTATTGATGTTCATCATATATTTTTCTGAACTAATAACTATAAGTAATCTCTGAGGTAGAAAATGATAATATCCTGTTTTATAGATGAGGAATTTGAAGTAGGAAGAGGCTGAATAATCACCCAAGGTCACACACTAAGTGGCAGAATTATGACAAAAACTCGATCCTTCTGCTCCAGGGATCATGATCTCAGAAACTCTGCTTGATTATCTCTCTCAATAGTGGAGCTGAGATTTCAGAGTTTGTTCATGGCTTGTCCTCTACCTGTAAATCATGGACATCAGAGAACACACACATCATAGACAAATAATAATAAGTAAATGTCAACCTGTATGATAACTCAGTTTGGCAGGCAAAAAACTGCCCGAAACTGTGTTGAAAAGGATCATGAGGCCATATTTGGACTTTTAGTTAGTTAGTGAGATCTGCCGTAGATGTGGGAGAGAAAAAGGGGTCACAGGGGTGTCGTGAATTGCCATTCCTGTAGCAGAATGAAGGGAAGCTGAACTGTTTAGATCATCGTGAATTAAAGGAGTAGGTTTTTATTTTCTTAATTATGTGAGGCTTCCCAAATGAAAACTGTTTGATTGCATTCCATGGTGGCAGGGAGGTGGTTATGAAGGGTTTATTGTCTTACACTAGGTAATTTAATTTACAGAATAGAAGTACAGCCTGTGCAGACTTGTCATGTTTCAGTCCGTAAAGTGTTAATTTCTAGACACTTTTGAGAAGTGGCACCAAGGAGTTAGCTTTCTAATCTTTCATCCTGAAATGAGATTCAAGGTCATATTGTTGAGTAATGCATATGTAACCTGTGCATGATGGACTTGTGCTTGCTTATCATGAAATCAGAGAAATCTCTCACTTTACAGATGAGTAAATGAAATTGAGAGATTAATTAATTTGCCTATGCTGATAACTTGATTTGCTAATGATCCAGATATTACATATACTATGTATGTATGCATATATGTATATATGTATGCATGTATCCATCTATCATCTAGAGATCTTTATAGATATGTGCATATATAGCAGTCACTGTTCCATAGAAATTCGGAGGTACAGGTTGGCATAAGTTGCTATGCTCTTTGTTAGGGTCCAGTCCTCCTGCTTGGTAATGACTCTCTGCAGCTACTAACTATGCTGTCAAGGCAACACCCTCTGTGTTGTTCTTCCTTTTCCCCAAGAAATGGCACCTGCTTGTGGTTATGTAAGGCAGCTGTTTCCTACCCTATAAGGTTGAGTGGACATGCTTTCATTTTGAACTGTGTCTATTCCTTTTGGTCCACGGCCACACTACTTCTAGTAATGTTATTCTTTGCCTAAACTTTGTGGGTTTCCTATGAATCTCATTGGGAATTTAAATCCATAAGACAAAAGACATACCCAATTCTTTGAGAGAGGCCTCCTCTATCCTTGGCTGAAAATAAAGGTATTATGGAATAGCACCCTTAAGATTTTAGAAGCTCTCCTGACTAGTTGTGAGGGTTTATGAGGCACCTTAAGTATTCCCAAGGTCTCCGCAAAGAGTCTCTTAATATGAACTTTGTCCTGAGGCCAGGTTTGGATCACATTGTTCTTGCTTTGACCTTTGCCCTGAAGGCATATTTTACTTTGAGCTGTCTTGAAAACAGTTTTATTTATGAACACAGCTAGTCCTAGATACTTGGTATTTTCTCTAGATTCTTCTGGAATATTGTATGGTCCCTTCCCCCTGCTTTAAAACTTATTTTGTCCCTCCCCTATTTTATCATAGGCATCTAGAAGAAGCCCATTTAACTCTCTGACTGAAAGCATTTTAGTCAAAATTACCAGTTTATTAAGGAACCTTTCTACTTTCCAAGGTATTGCAGGTGACATTCACTAATTGTCCTGCTTGAATAACTTTGGTCTTCCTTTTTCCAGCCTCTAATAATAATTTATTCATTGCACTTTAAGCTTTCACTAACATCCTAGTCTACCATGTCTGGTCCCAGAGTCAATGGTACCCATTTTAAGTTTCGGCTGTGCAGCACCCCACTTCCAGGCCCAAGGTAGAGAGAGAAGAATAGAGATGTGGAAGCATGAAAGAAATTACTATGAAAAACATTCATAGACTTCACTATATAAAATATTTAAAGCCTCATTTTGTCAATCCCTCTCACCATAAATAAAGCTAAAAACAAATAATAAACTAAAATTATTGGAACCGTATCTGAGAATATAATTAGATTTAAATAAAAGTGTAAAATGACCTTAACAGAAATTCAACAATATGCATCAGAGATTTTAAAAAAATCTATAATTTTGTCACAAGAACTTCATTCTT
>VMDR010033212.1:0-11430 GCA_007922815.1 Macrotus californicus
CAAAGCAATGCTGAGAAAGAAGAACAAAGTTGAGGTAACACACTTCCTGATTTGCAGCTATATTATAAAGTATACTATTCAACACAGTATGGTACTGGCATAAAAACAGACACACTGCCCAATAGAACAGAATTGAGAACCAGGAAATAAACCCATTCATATACAGTCAACTAATATTTGACAAAGGAGCATAGAATACTCTCTGGAGAAAAGACAGTCTCTTCAATAAGTGGTGCTGGGAAAATTGGATATTCATATATAAAAGAGTGAAACTAGGCCCCCATCTTCTCCCACTCACAAAAAATTAATTTGGAATAGATTAAAGATTTAAATGTAAGACTGGAAACCGTAAAAATTCTTGAAAAAAAAAACAGGAAAAAGCTCTTTGACATGGGTCTTTGCAATAATTTTTGGGATATGACCTGAAGAACAATCAACAGAATAAAAAATAAACAAAGAGACAATATCAGACTAAATTGTTTCTACACAAGAGAACTGTTCAACAAAGCTGAAAGATAACCTAGAATGGGAAAATATATTTGTAAGCCATACATTCGATAAGGGGACAATATCCAAAATATATTTAAAAATTCATGAAACTCCATAGCAAAAAACCAAATGATCCAATTTAAAAATGGACAAAGGACTTAAATAGAATATCTGGAATATTTTTCTAAAGAAGGTATTTGAATGGCCATTAGGTCCATGAAAAGGTGCTCATTATCACTAATTGTCAGGAAAATACAAATGAAAACACAATGAGTTAGCTACCTTGCACCTGTTAAAATGACTATCATCAAAAAGACAAAATATAACAAATGGTGGAGATAATGTGGAGAAAAGGAAACCCCTGTGTGCTGTTGGTGGGATTGAAAATTGGTACAGTCACTATGGAAAACAGTCTGGAGGCTTCTTAAGAAATTAAAACTACAGTCGATCTACCAAATGATCCAACAGTTTCACTTCTGGGTCTTTATCCAAAGAAAATTCAAACACTATGTTGAAGCTGAAACCCCATGTGTTCATCAATGCATGAATGAAGAAGTTATGAAATTATGTACATGCATACACACACAATGGAATAGTATTCAGCCACAAAAAAGGAAATCTTGCCATTTGCAATGACATAAATGGACCTTGAGGGCATTATGCTTGTGAAATAAGTCATACATACACAAATACTGTTTGATCTCACATGTGCAATCTAAGTAAGTAAATAAATAAATAAATAAAACCAAACTTACTGCAAAAGAGATCAGATTTACGGTTTTCTGTGGTGGACGATAGAGAAAGGGGGAATTGGATAAAGGTCATTAAAAGATAAAAACTTCTAGTTAAGTTAAATTAGTACTGGAGATGTAATGCACGGCATTGTAATGCACAGCTGTATGGTATACTTAAAAGAAGGAAGTACATCCTAGGAGTTCACATCAAAAGAAAAAATTCTTTTCTTTTTTTGGTACCTGTATGAGATAATGTATGTTAATGAACATTATGATAATCTTTTTCCAATATATGCTCTCCACCTTAAATTACATGGTGCCATATGTTAATTATAGCAATAAAACTGGGGGCAGGGATGCTGAGAGAAATGCATATGGCTGTAGTTTTGATAGTATTATCAAGCTACTGTCATATTCCCCCAGTTGTAAGTGCCATGTTTGATAAAATTGGTCTAATAACAGTAGTTCAGGAAAAACCCCACTACCACTTAAGTGTTATAACATTACTGATTCCAGAAAGAGTAAACATGTATCTTGGATTCAAAGATGTAATCACATCTGTTTTTTTGGGGGGTATTTGTTGGCTTTTGCATGTTTCAGCCCTGTGGAGATACAGTTCAAAGAGATCACTTATTGATCTCTTCCTGTAGGAGTGCTCTCTGTTATGGGCCACTTTTTAAATCTCTCTGACCCAGGACCATAACTGCAGATCCATGTGGGTCCTTCTCATTTACATGCCCTTCCTTAAAGATGTCTGAACAGGTTCTTTTACTCAATTCTTTACGAAATTAACAAAAGAATTATTTGAAACTGTAACTCTACTCTTTAAAATATTCAATTTTCATACGTCAGGCAGAGAAAGACAGTACCATATGATTTCACCTATATGTGGAATCTAAAGAACACAAAGAGAAATAGATGAACAAACACAAACAGAAACAGACTCAGGTACAGAGAATAAACTGAGGATTGCCAGGTGGGAGGGGGCTAGGGGACTGGGTAAAAAGGGTGAAGGGATTAAATACAAATTGGTAAGTCACAAAACAGTCATGGGGACATAAAGTACAGCATAGAGAATTTAGTCAATAATATTGTAATAACTACATACGGTGCCAGGTGAACACTGGAACTATTGGGAAGGGGGTGGGGACCCCCTTCATAAATGATATAAATATTTAACCACTATGCTATACTCCTGAAATTAAAATAATATGGAATGTGAAATTTAATTGTACAAAATATTCAATTTACAATTAACAGAGGTTGAAGACAATTTTTTTCTTGCAGTATTTTTTGGTTTGGATTGCAAATCTGTGGCTCAAGTGCCACTCCTTGTGGCTCTTCCCCTATGGACAGCATTGGGCTAAAACGTGGAGCTTATATGTGGTGAAATCCGTAAGACAGAGCTGTAGCAACCACTAACCTGTGGTCTGAATCAGCTCTTCAGCTGAAAACTGTTTATCAGCCCTCTCTTGCTGCTGGAGGAGCCCGTAGCTGGGCATGCTTGGAATCATGTATCAGTCTTGATCTGTTCTAAATCTTTTTTCTTACTCCTGTTTCTGCCTCTAGCCCATATGGTTTGCTTCTGCATCCTACATCTGCGGCTAATTCAAAGTAGCAAACGTTTGCCTGCAATTGTTCAAAGCTTAGCTTGTAAGGGACAGATGTCTGAACTCCGTGGATTCTGTCAGCTATAATCCGACTGCTTCTTCTATCCACTATTGCTCAAATCGATAAAAAGGGCAGTTTCAGGAAGTTCAGTTCTCTTGTGAAACTCCTTCCAAGTGCTCTCAAGTAATAACAATGACCAAAATGCTTTAAAAATAAGTTTTGGCAGGAAATTTAATATTGCCTGTACCAAGAGCTGCCGGGAGACATTCTCCCATGGTGGAAATCCTTTCTAAATCCTATTTCTTTCCTAGTTGTTGGCTCTTTCACTTAAAACCAATACAAGTGAAAATAAACATGCAAAAAAAAAAAAACCCACAAAAAATTGTTACCCTGTGGCTCTGTATCTGCAAAAGGCTAGACTAGAGTTTTACTTATAATAACATGTGAATTACATTAGGGTCTCAAAAGCACACTTTCTCTCTCTCTCTCTCTCTCTCTCTCTCTTTAATTTTAGGCTGTTTGCAATCCATGTAGAAAAAGAGACTGGTCATAGAAAACAGTTGCTTCCAAATCTTTGAAAGATGGAACAAGACTTAATTAATATACTTGTAGTTATATCAGATGGTTTCCTGGTAGTTCTCAGTGATCTCATGAAACACAGATGTTTCTTGAGCTGAATAGATCACAATAGAAAAGCAAAAAACAAAAAACAAGAAACAATTAGCAGCATCCTTTTCCACATCCTAGGGCAACAAAATCCATAGACATAATTTTCCCAAATTCAAGTCACTTGCATTTTTTTGATCTTTGGTGTTTGCTACTGTTACTGTACAGGGGGGCCAGTGGGGGACCCAATGAAGGAAGTAATTGCAAATGAATGTGAACAGGATAAAACTGATCACAATGACCTATTTTGGTCATTGGCTTTCCTTATGGATTTGGGTATCATGATTACTTGTATCTTATACATTTATAGAGAGAGAAAGAGGAGAGCAGAGAAAAAGCAAGAGAGAGAAAGAGATATCTTGCTTGTAAACACAATTCAAATTTACACAGATATGTACCAAATAGGAAATTCTAAACAGTTGGATTCCATTGAACAAAAAGTTACATCACTCTGTAAAGAATTCCATGACTTTCAGTGACTTTGACACCTGAACAAGTGTGAGAAAAACCATCCAGTAAGGTCCACCCAGTTTTCTACGCAGCATCTGGGATTTCTGTACCACTGTAGTTCTAAGCCCTACTCTTCCTCCTCCAGGCTTTCTGGGGAAGCCCAGTTAAAAAAGTTGTAAGAAACTTTTTGCATTAGGCAGAGTTGCTCCTCAGAACCTAGCTGAAAAGACACTCTCTTTCAAGTAGCTTTTTAGTTGAACTGTTGAAATGATACTGTGTTGCATTAGCTGGTAGGTTTCCTCATGCAGAAATGTATTAAATATTCCCCTTGTACCAGAAACTATATCAGGCTATTATCTTCATGGAAGAGATGTTGTTGCAGAAATACAGAGTTAAATGAATGAATGCTTAGCTTTTGCATTTTGAAATAGATTTTTGAATTTTAATACAAAGGTAGTAGTATTGAGGAATTTTGAATTGCAGAAACTGGGTTGTTATATTTTTCAGAAGCAGAAACTGAAGAGATCAGAGCATAAAGTTCATGCAAAAAGAATGGTACATATTTCTTAGTCTTTTTTTTTTAATTGTACTTATTTATTTATTTATTTATTTATTTATTTATTTATTTATTTTGAGAGAGAGGAAAAGGGAGGGAGAAAGAGGGAGAGAAACATCAATTGGTTTTCCTCTCACACACCCCGAACCAGGAATCTTGCCCACAACCCAGGCATGTGCCCTGACCGGGAATTGAACCAGTGACCTTTCAGTCTGTGGGATGATGTGCAACCCACTGAGCCACATCAGCCAGGGCCTCTTTTCTCAGTCTTGACAGAGACTCTTCAAGTTGGGCTTAGAGAGGCAACAGGGAGGAAAAAAGGTGTATCAGAATGAGTCCTGGGTAGGAGTATTTGAGATATGAGTGGGGTGTGCTATGCTCTCTCTCTGGTTTAGTTCCTTCCAAGTGGAGGTGGATGATAGAAGCCCTGACACCTCTCATTTAAGTTTGCCCTTCAGAGGGAAGAGGGACCTGTGCTTGATTCTAAGGCAGAACCCAAGGAAACTGGCCCACATTGGAGATTGCCCTTGTACCTCATCAGCATGGCACGGTAACAGTGGAGAAGTCGTGGTGTGGCATGAGTAGGCAGATCAGACCCGAGACAGCTCTACTGGACGTTCTCATATGGCCACAGACATGTTCAGGGAAAGTATAAAGGCATTCCATGGCCCCGGGAGTGGAAGAGAAGCGGAAGACAATAGTAGATAGGAAAAGACTTCTCTGTGTGGAGAGGGGAACACGGGCTTTGTGGAACAATGACTTTGACCAATGACACAGCAGATCTCAGTGGATGCCAGCATTACAAGACAAGGTGCTAGGGACTAGGGAGGGTGAACATGTCAGCAGGTGACCAGATTCTGACCAAAAACCAACTTTCCATCACTACCACTCACTAATCCCCACAAAGTTGGGTCAGGACCCAATAACCTGGAAAAAGAAGATATGGAAAGGAAACTCTAGGATGGCTAACTTAAGTTTGAAATGACTGATTCTACTTAAAATAAATTAAAATTAGGTAGGATGGGGGTTTTAGGTGATGCACAGAAAGTTATGGTGGTATATTCACTTTGCATGCCTGAATGTTATGACCAGCTAATTGATACGTGCTACACATACTTGATTTCCTCCTATTTCTGTTGTAGGATCTTGATTGGAAGCAATCGTATCTTGGGTGTAAACAGGAGTATAAAGCAAAATTGTTATGATGCAAAACCACTATGACAACCCTTAGGCCAAGCATACAGTACAGCATACAGGCATGTTCTTATGCAGGAAAGCCTACACTGGCAGTTTTTCCTCTAGGGCTGTCCTGACACCAGATTACCTGCTGGGCTTTGTATCTCGAGACACTTAGGTTGCAATATGCACCCAAGTGAAGGAGGGTTCGCTCTGCCACGCAGGAGGCCTTGGCTCACGCAGCAGAAGGAAGGCAGCTCTCCCCACATTGTCTAATTCTCTCCTGCACACATGCTCTTGGTCTGTCTCTTCTTCACTCACCTTACTCTTGATGTTTGAGTCAATGAAAATGGGCAATTGTACTTTTTGTGCTCATATGTGAAGTTTTGATTTCAAAGTTAGGGCTCCGGGCCCATGGCTTCTGTGGACACAGCCTGGCTTGACCACTTGGGGCTGCCTCCAACATCACTTACCCACAGCCGCTCCCTACCCAAAGCTGTGTCTGTTCCCCACCTTAAAAGATCAGAACAACACGGGCCTCTTTCTTCACCCAGTACACTGAGGTTTTGATAGCACGTTGTTAATGGTTTCAAAAACTACACCTGATTAGTGAAACAACTGCCTGTTTGGAAACAATGGCTTGAAAGTATATCTGGAGTCTAACTTCCCACTGGTCTTGAGTCATTGTCCTCAAAATAAAAGCCCATTGTTGATGGTATATGCTTTAAAAACAAAACCAGTTTGTACACACATAATTGTGAGCTTAAGATTCCATATTATGTTAATTAAAGGTAAAGTTTTCTAATTATTTTGAGCTAGGAAAAATAGTAAAATGATACTGAATTATAGTGTCACTGATTCTCATTACTAGTAATGACTTTAATCGTTATAGTCATAACTACAGGTAGGTAGAGGTTTAATAGGACTTAAATTTTACTTAGGAACTCTCTAAGAGAAATAATATGTACAGTATTACAAAGACAAAATTGCGTTTTAAAGTAAAATTAATTTTAATAAGATAATATATGAGAATAAAATTTTAAAAATTAAGTTGATATACCCCACCAAATCACAGGGCTAGAGCTTGTCTCAGAATCTTAGAAGGGGTCCCAAAGAAATGAAATGACCAGAAACACATATTTTATTAACTTCATGTTAAATCCCACTCTTGGCACAATTTATTATTGGGCATTTCATATATGATGGATATGGAATTAGACACTTTATACTTGTAAACTCATATCTGTTGTAACATGGTTCAAATAGTCATCCTATCTAGAGGTTACGAAGGTAAAGTTCAGAGAGGGCAAGACACTTGCCTAGGGTCACACAGCTAATAACTGAGAGCAGAAATTCTAATGTATTCAAGTCTGATTTATTCCAAATCCCTTATTTATTTTTTATAATACTTACTTAAATTTTGATTAACACATAATTTAAAATGTTACTTTATGTTGTGTTAGTTACTTTTAAACGTGAAGAGGCAGATGTATTTCCTTCCTTCTTCACTTTCAATTTACTTCACATATAAATTAAATCCTAACCATGGATATATATGCTTTAATAGCCAATGCTTGGACAAATATTACATTTGTACCTAGATTATGAGAACAGTTATTTGTCCTATAGGAGGTCTTGGGTCAAAATCAGGCTAGGCATAGCGCTGATAAAACCCCAGTAGTGCTATAAAAACTTAGGTGAGTGACTACATTCCATTTAAGGGTTTGTTGAAAGTGTAATGCCCTTAACGTGTTAGATTCATCCTGGAATTGTACGTTCTGGGGCAAAGGATCTTTGAAAATATTGGCTTTAGACTTGCATCTTTCAACTGAGCCACACCTCTGAGTCTTGGAGAAACACAGAGCACCAGGATTTTTCTGCTCTTTGATGAATGTCTTTTCAGGTTATTGAGTCGTGTGTTTCTCTTCTCGCCTTGAGTGTGAGGTTTATTATGCCTGGCCACATGACTGCAGAATTCTTCAGGTTCCAAGCACGGGGTAACTTTCATTTGGTAGATTTATAATTTTTCAGGCTTCTGGGTGGGTTGAAGTCAGAGGTGAATAGAAACAGAAAAATCATCTTTCATAACATACATATGTATGTATACATAGAGCATTTATATATTTATATATTGGTAAAGGTTATTTGTGTTCAGATGTGGTGGTTCTTGACATGATGACCCATTAGACCTTTTCCAGTGGAGATGTCATTCTGCTTCAAGGGCACGTCTTGGTTTATTTGCTGTGTTGGGTCCCTTGGCTGTGTGTGATCCTTTTGTTTTTACCCTTGGTTTCATGGTAGGTCTTCCAATCCATGCCATAACTTAGTTCACATCATCTTGACTTAACTTCAACATGCCACAGATCAAATATCTAATTCTGGGCTTTCTTGCTTCCTGTGATTTTACACTACTGGTCTCCTGCCAACACTGGGATTTTAATTGCATTCCTTTCGTAGCCATGCCCCTGATATGTATGCACATGTACACACATACACACACACATATATATGTAGTATATGTATACACACATACATATACATACAGTGTATTACACATGTACTATACATATATAATTTGCCCTGGAGTTTGGCCATAGATTTGTCAATATCTGGGTTTTGATCAAGGTTTTAATTTTGTTTTCTTAGTGACTTCCAATGGTAAATGTACTCCTTTTTCTGGGCAGCACTTTGGAAAGGAAGACAAAGAGAATTTTGAATTCTTCATTAATGGAGATGTCAATGTAATATATGAGTGATACAGGTATTTTTGTCCCTTAAAAAGAATAAGATGGTGACTGTTCTTTGGGTTAGAGTGGGGGAATCACACCTGTACGGGAAAAGTATTTGTTTCCCTTTATTTAATACTCAGCAATAAAATTTTCCTTAGAGGCAGGGCATAAAGCGAGCAATGTTAAAAGGAAATTAGAATTCCATTACATGAGTATCTCAGTTTTCTATTTTGTTATACTTTAGAAAATGGTGTTATTATTGAGATTGGAAACCAAAGGTGATTTAAACCATACGTGCCTTATAAAATTTAAGCCTTTTCCAGAAAATTGCTTGTGTCCTCCTAAGAGTATTTAAACCTAAATCATTTCTGATTACATGATAAGCTTGAGATTTAGAAAATGTGAGATAACTAAACTTTACATGTCGGTAAACAATTCTTGAAAGCCCACGGTGTGGCAGAAAACATGCTCACTTCTGAGAACACGCTGACGTGTGCCCCCACCACGAGCTGACCGTCTGTCGATGATGAAATGAACCATTAACAGAAAGGACACAGACTATTTGTTAAAGAAAGGAGGCATGATGGCATAATAGTTTCGTCTTTGAGAAACTGCAGCAAAAGTAATCTTCAGAAAATATATTAACTGATTCATTATCTCTGTGCAATTAAATTGTGACAAAACCAGAACAACGCATCTCTAGTCTCTACAAATTTGTCATTTCAAAGGAAATAGTTGGGAGGGGGTAAAACCCCACCACCTGGTGCCAGGCACACCTCTGCATGAAGGTAGGCTCTACTTCCTACTGCTGTGCTTTGTTTTTCTATCTGCAAAGGGGGGATAATATTACATATTGGTAGGTTTTATATATTATAATGAGATGATCTACTACATAATGGTTTGATAACATAAGCCTCTACAACTACTGTTTATTAATTTGATCATTATTAGTAATAAGAAATAGTGCAGAGACCTGAGGCTGCTAATGAAGTGGCCAGGATCTGGTCGTGACACAGGGCTGTTTTCTCTTCTGTAAACATAAGGTAAGAAAAGTGTAAGTAATTGGATGCTCTTAGAAAGATTTTCAAAATATGCACAGAGCAGAGTAATTCTGTAGAGAGATGGTTCCCAAAGTGTGGTTCCCTGGAACAACTGCATCAGAGTCATCCAAGAATCAATCAAAATGCAGGTTCTAGGCACCCACCTCCGACGTACTGAATCACCAATTCTGGGAGTGGGGCTCCATTGATCTGTGTTGCAATAAACTCTTCAGGTGTTCTGATGCACTCAACATTTGAAAACTGCTTTTGTGGAGGACACTGACATCAGTACCATATACCTCATCAGACAAACCATTTGTGACCAGTCTTTCACAGAAGACCTTTTATTACTAAGTTTGTATTTAGGGCTACACCCCAACTTACTTTCACATGGAGATTTTCAAAGCCAGGCCTTATACCAAAAATTTTCTTTTTATTTTATTTATTAAAATTTTTACTTTAGTTATTGTGGAAGAGGAAAAAAACAGAGGAAAGAAAAATTAGAATAAACTTAAACTAGTGAAATTTGGTATAGACTGGGCTACTAAAGTAAAAGAATATTCTGAAAAATGTCTGTGGTGGTGACTTGAAGATAAAAACATCTTTTGGTTTCTCCTGAGCATAATATTCTTGCTACCATTGTACTCATGCATAACAATGTTTTGGTCAACAATGGACTGTGTATACAATGAGTGGTCCCATAAGATTATAATGGAGCTGAAAAATTCCTATTGCTGGGTGACACAGTCATTCAAGTGACATAGGCAATACATTACTCACGTGTGTGTGTGGCGATGCTGGTTCAAGCCAGTTATATGAAAGCACAGCACATACAATTATCTATACTACATATTACTTGATACTAATAATGATTGTATTGCTGTTTTATGTGTTTACTATACTACTTATTGTTATTTTAGAGTGTACTGTATACATATACTTATAAAAATGTTTGCCATAAAACAGTCTGTTATGTTATGCTGGCAGCAGCCTTGTACTTGCGCACCTCGTGTTTACTGCTTCTCTTGATTGCGTGACTTTCTCTTGTGCTTGATTTAAGCTCCTGGTTTTTTGTACAGCAATATGTTATACAAGCTTGTAGACTAGAAGCAATAGACTATACCAGATAGCCTAGGTGTGTAGCAGGCCATCCCACCTATGTTTGTGTGAGTGCACTCTCTCATGTGTGTGCAATCTGCCAAGCGTAAACTAGATTGAAGAAGGAGCAAGAGAATGTGGAAAGAGGAGAGCAACCTGGATTTGAGAGAACTAGAAAAACTCAATTAATAACTGTATGTTTAGTGAGGTGTGAACACCAAAGAATGATAGAGAAGTGCCATTTAGATTTAAAGTTTGACTTATTAGGAGAAGAGCTGATTTAAAGAAAAGTGACAGAGAACAGAGGCTGAAGGGATTTAAATTTTGAGCTCCTTCCAGACTCTACAAGGGGTAAAAAGTTACAAACTTCCAGCTAGAAAATAAGTCATAGGGATGTAATGTATAGCATGATGGCCATAGTAAATACAGCAATGCATATTTGAAAGTTGCTGACAGATTTTTAAAGCACTCATTAAAAAAAAAATCTTCCACAAGAGGGAGAAAGAAGCATGGAGCAGGTGGGCAGGTACATCCACACAAGGATGGAGAAACACCAGATAAAAGCAAGATCAGTGAAACGTATCTGCTCCCTGAAGGCAACTGGTAAAGACTAGAGGAGGTAATTGCGACTTCAAAAGCAAAACCAGCAAACGAAACTCAGGGAACATCAAGAATCAAAAAAACATGACATCAAAAGATCACAATAATCTTCCAGTAATTGAACCCAAAGACAGAATTCTGTGATTTACCCAATAAAGATTTCAAAATACTCGTTCCGAGAAAGCTCAATGAGCTACAAGATGACATAGACAATTCAACAAATTCAGGAAAACTTTACATAAAGGAAACATGTAATTTAACAAAGAGAAATTCTAAAACTA
>VMDR010033213.1:0-11435 GCA_007922815.1 Macrotus californicus
TGTTGTTCCTGCAGTTCTTGTAGATGTGCTGTTAGGTTGTCATTTGAATGTTCTTATATTTTTTAGGTAGGCCTGTATCACTATGAACTTCCCTCTCAGGACTGCCTTCACTGTGTTCCATAAGTTTTCGACTGTTGTGTTTTCATTTTCATTTGTTTCCAGAAACTTTTTGATTGCTTCCTTCACCTTATTATTAAACCATTCATAGTTTAATAGCATACTACTCAGTCTCCATGAGTTTGAAAATTTTTGAATTTTTTCCTTGAGGTTTGTTTCTAGTTTCAAGCCCTTGTAGTCTGAGAAAATGCTTGATAGGATTTCAATTCTCTTGAATTCATTGAGGCTGGTTTTGTGTCCTATGATGTGGTCTATCTTTGAAAATGTTCCATGTGCATTTGAAAAGAAGGTATATTTTGCATCTTTGGGATGAAAGGTTGTGTGTATATATATATATATATCAATTAATTCCACTTGATCTAATGTGTCATTCATTCCACAATATACTTGTTGATATTTTGTTTGGAAGATCTACCCATTTTTTGACAGTGGGATGTTAAAATTCCTACTATTTTTGTGTTGCTGTCTATACTTTTCTTGAAGCCCTCCAAGATTTTCTTTATATATTTGGGTGCTCCTATGTTGGGTACATCTGTGTGTACAATATTTATGTCTTCTTGATGGATTCTTCCCTTGAGTATTATGAAATGTCCTTCTGTGTCTCTTTTTGTGGCCTTGGTTTTGAAGTCTATTTTGTCGGACATAAGTGTTGCTACTCCGGCTTTTTTTTTTTTTCCTGTCTGTTTGCTTGTAATATGTCTTTCCCAATCCTTCACTTTCAGATATGTAGATCTTCTGTTTTGCGGCGGGTCTCTTGCAGGCAGCATATGTGCAGATCGAGTTTTCTTATCCATTCAGCTACCCTATGTCTTTTGATTGGAGCATATTATCCATTAACATTTAAGGTTATTATTGATAGGTACTTATTCATTACCATTTTAGTCCCTTTGTCCCTGTATTCCACTTTCTCTCACAGTTTTTCCTCCTCTTCTTAAAGCATTCCTTTTAGTATATCTTGCAATGCTAGTTTGGTATAGGTGTATTCTTTTAGCTTTCTTTTGCCCAGGAAGCTCCTGATTTCACCTGCCATTTTAATTGAGAGCCTTGCTGGATAGAGTAGTTGGTTTCAGGCCTTTGCTTTTTATACTTGGAATATTTCTTGCCATTCCTTTCTGACTTGAAATGTTTCTGTTGAGAAGTCAGCTGCTAGCCTTATTAGGACTCCCTTATATGTTACTTTCTGTTTCTCCCTTGCTGCCTTTAAGATTCTCTGTTTTTGAATTTTTCCATTTAAATTATGATGTGTCTTGGAGTGGGCTTCTTTGGTTCCTTTTGATTTGGACCCTGTCTGCTTCCTGGACTTGTGTGGCTTTTTCTCTCATCAAATTAGGGAAGTTTTCCATCAATACTTTTGCAAACAGGTTTTCTATCCCTTGCTCCTTTTCTCCTTCTGGTATCCCTATTATAGCAATATTATAATGTTTCATACTGTCCTGCATTTCCTTTAACACTTCTTCATTCTTTTTTAGTCTTTTTTCCTTTTTTTGCTCTTCTGAAAGTTTTTTCTACCTTGTCCTCAAGCTTGCTGATTTATTCCTCTGCTTCATCTAGCCTACTTTTGGCTCCTTCTACTGTGTTCTTCAATTCAGAAATTGTATTCTTCATTTCCTCTTGGCCCTTGTTGACTGTTTCTATGTCTTCTTTTATGCTGCTATAATTTGCATTAAGTTCCCTGTAGTTTCCCTGTAGTTTTTGGTAATTTGCACTGAGCTCATTGAACTTCCTTATAACCATTGTTTTGAACTCAATATCTGATAGTTGGCTTGCCTCTTTCATTCAGCCCTCTTTCTGAGGATTCCTCCTTTCCTTGCTATTGGGAGTTGTTTCTTTTTCTTCCCACTATTTGTGAGAATCTTCTTGTTTGCTTCTGCTTCTTAAATTGATCTGCTTTGACTCCTTGACTTTGTGGTGTGAACTTCTCTAGTAGGGGGCCTGTGAGATTCAGTGGTGCAGTCCCTTGATCACCAGAACTAGATGCTTTTGGGATGCCCTTTATGCCATTTATGTTGGTTCTGTGGATGTAACTGGCTTTTGGTTATTGCTGGGTCTTTCTTTGGTGGGTCCTTCCCTCTAGCTGTTTGACTGAGGGTAACTCCTCCCACCATGTCTTGTGTGCTATTGTGCAGGTGCTGCCAGAGCAAAACCACACAGCTCAGGAAACAAACCCACACCCACAAAAATAACTTCTCCCCCCAATCCCACTATCAACAGCAAATGAACCAGTATTAATAATGGAGTACAGAGATCAAGACTACTATAAGAAAAGAGAATGGATATGAGATGACCTACTGAAAGAAAAATGATTTTGAGAGGGTAGAAAGAGGAACACTAATAAGAGTTGGGAGTTGGAGCAATGGGAAGAGTGAAAGTAAAATTTACATCATGAATTAAAAAGGGAATGAAGAATGGAATGGAGTATGAGAAGGGAAGTGTATAGTATTAGGTTTAAACAGAAGTTAAAAATATATAAAATAAAATAAAGTGAGAGAGAAAAAAAGGAAGGAAAAATAGTAAATAATTAATAAAAATATAGGAGTCAAATTGGAGAGAAAGATCCACCAGAGTACTATCAACAACAAATGAGCTAAAATTAACATAGGTGGAATGGGAATAAGAGGGCAAAAAGAAACAAAGAAAAGTCTAAGAGATGTTTAGAGGAACGGGAAATGATTTTGAAATGATAGAGGGAGAGGGAATATTAACAGTGAGTAACAAAAACCAGACTAAGACAGGGAAAGAAAAACAAGGAGAATAAAGAAAAATAAAAGGGCAGGATGAAAGAGAAGTAGAAGAAAGACAAAAGAGGAAAATAACAGGCTAAGACAACAAAATTAAAAATTTCAGATGAAAAAAGGAGCAGGAGAGGGATCCAGTAAAATTTGACATTTGAAATACAGAATTAGTGAAGCTCTAGAGATAAAATTGAAAAAAAAAATATGCAACAACAATTACCCTACCCACAAGCAACCAGCAAAGATTGCTAAAGGTGGAGAGAGAACGCAAGTATTTTAAGACCAGGGAGAAAGGGTGTGAGATGACCATTGACAAGAAAATTGGTTTTGTGTGTCTGGATGGGGGAGAAGTATTAGGAGTGCAGATTGAAAACAAGTTGTAGCAAGAGAGAAAACAAAATTTGAAATGAAAATCATGTGAAGAAAGAGGAAGGTAAAGTGGGGTGAGAGAAGGGAGGGGCAAAATATGTGAATTGAAATATACTATAGTATAAAATCTAGTGACTTCTTATGTACAAACTCGCTGGACAAGAAGTGAATGTTAAAAAGCTATGCAGGAAAGAAAATATCACAAATCATCGAGAAGACCACAGTGGATTTCATCTCAGTAGCCTGTTGGATTTACCACTGTGTTTTTCTTTCTGGATCTGCCTCTGGTGAGGTCAGATGCTGACTCCATCTTACCTTAGGCCACCCGTTTGATACTTCCAGGGACCTACTGTATGTCCCAGGCTGTCTCCTTCAGTTATTAATCTAGTCACTCTGCTCTCAGCAGTCAGGTTTAAGCACTGTAGGGTAGAGCAGAATCCCTCCTCAGGTAGGGGCTATTGTTTCCCCTAAGGCTGCTGCTGGTCAGAGGGGAGTGGTCTGCCTGAGCAGGATAGCTGCTGTCATGTGGGGGTTGGCTCAGCACCAGGATACTGGGGCTACTCTCTCACTTCTCTCCCCAAAGCCTCCATCCCCAGTCTCTCCTCAAGTCTTTCTAGTTCACTCTGCCCTCCCCCTTTTGCCAGGGATCTACTGTCTGTGGCTATCTCCTTCAGTTGTTAATCTAGTCAATCAGTACTCAGTAGTCAGGCTTAAGCACCACAGGGCCATGGTAGATACCCTCCTGGGATTAGAGGGTTGTTATCCCTCAGGCTGCTCCCACTCAGAGGGGAGTGGTTTGCCTGAGCAGGATGGCTGCTACCTTTTGGAGGATCCAAGTGTCTACTCTCTCAGTTCTCTCCCTAGTGCTTTTGTCTTCTGTCTCTCCTCAGGCATCACTAGCCCACTCTATCCCTGCCTTTGCCAGAGCCCAAGGCTGCAAATGAAAATTTGGTTTGATCCTTTAAACGGTTCTTTGTCTCCAGCCATCTGTCTCTGGTGCTTTTTGCCACTTGTCATTTTCCATGTACTTTTGGGCTCTGGTGTTCTAGGCTTGGAATCCTAGCTTCGGGTTTAGACCCCAATCTTCTTTAGGGAATCCAACCAGCTTCTTAATTATCCTTCTGGTGCTCCTGCCTGTGGCCACCCAGCCAGTCTTCTCAAGTCTATACCGCACTCCTTACCAGACAGGTTGTGCTGAAGTGGTTCTTCTGTCTGTCCAAAGTCATATGCTTCTGTCTGGCTATTGCTGTTTTTTGTTCTGTGTGGTTTCTCCACAATTGAGTTGTAATTCTATATTGGTCTTGAAAGGAGGTCAGTGTGACTTCCATTCACTCCTCTGCCATCTTCCCTCTATCTACGATTGTTAAAACAAAGACTTCTGAGACCTATCCTCATAGTTCCTGATTCATAGGTCTGGAATGGGGCTAGAAACATACCTTTCAAAAAGTTCTCAGGTAATCTTGATGATGCTGGATTAGGAGTCACACTGAGAATAATTGCTCCACACAGATCTTGATAAGAGGGCTGTGTTTTAAAGATTAAATTTTGGGGGAAAAGATTAACTGAGATACGAACATGTAATGTAAAAGAAGTAATTGAGAAAATTAGATCTCAGGAAAGAAGCTTTGAAATTTGAACCTGGCTGTGAGAGTCTGGGTACCTGACATTCTGGCCAAAGCTTGAACACTCTGGCCCCATGGAGGTAAACTCATGAGCAGGCTGGTGATGTGGGTGGGTAGGGATTCTTCCCCAAACTGTTTTTGGGTGTGGATGTAATGAAGGGGTCCTCATGAGTTTCATGTACCAAATCTTCCTATTTAGAAGTTCTACGCCAGTGCTCCCAATCCTGTCTGAACTTTAGAATCACCGAGAAAGCTTTAAAAACTACCTGTGCCCACCCCATGCAATTAAATCAACTCTGGAGGCCACAGTATGGCCAGTGGATTTTTGAAAAACAATTCACTCTGAAGATGACTAGGTTGTACCTCAGAAATATGATTTTATTGGTGTGGGGAGTATTTTGAAAAGTATCCACTTTTTGTCATTTTTGCAGATGACATTGGTGAATCTAATGCTCACTGAGGTTAGAGGATGACTGTGTGGGGGTGAACTGTATGAGACCAAAGAATTTTATTCTCTGTTGTATATATTAGTGTCTAACACTATACCCAGCTCAGAGCAATTCTTGAATAAACATGGATTGAATATGTTAATCAATGATTGCTTTAATGTAGTATTAGGCTTTTATGAGGCTGGGACATTGGCAAAATGACTTAGGATTTGACTGTCTTTTTCTTTTTGTCAATATGGGTGCCGGGAATATTTTCCCCTATGACTGGCTCATGATTTAATGAGAAGCGTGAAAATGAGGTACACTGGGAATATGTGGGATTTGCAATTCTTTTTTTCATTTAGACCAGGGTTGAGTAATCTATAGTTTGCAACCTGGCAAATCTGGCATATTTGCTGTTTTTGTATAGCTTGCAAGCTAACAATAGATTTTATATATTTAAATAATTGGCAAAAAGAAAAAGAAAATAACATTGCATATGAAAGTCAAATTTCAGTGTCCATAAATAAATTTTATTGGAACACAGCCATGTTCATTGTGTCTATAGCTACTTTTGTGCCACAGCATCAAAATTCAGTAGTGGTGAGAGAAACAATGTAGCCTGGAAAAACAAAAATGTTTATTATCTGTCCTTTTACAGTAAAAGTGTTCTAGTACTTCACTGAGAGCTTTAGTCCTTCCTAGATACACACTGCTTACAATTTAATGTAGCCCAGATTGGTATCTGTAAATCTTCCAAGATGCTTACCAGTGGAGTTCTTTCCAAGCAGAAAAGTACAAGATTATCCTTATATTCAATCAGATTCCAGCAGACCTCTTTGCAAGGCTTATTGTGTTACTTCTTTTTTTTTTAATTGAAGAACATTAAAATCTATGTACCAAGAACAATATGTAGCCCACAAATCCATGATAGCTGGAGGATCTTGAGTATATCAAGAGCTACTGAAGATGTATTCGAATGAGTGTTGCTCTTTATTTTATAAAGGCAACCACTCATATTTTCATTTAGCTGCAAACAAAAATCTTTTCTTTCCTTTTTCTATCCACTTCTCCTTCATGTTTTACTCAGTCCATGGGCAGTGAGAGGGAAAGGTAGTTGTCATTTACAAGCTGTCAATGGACACTTTCCAAGGCATCTTTCAAACACCTATAAAAAAGAGAAATATAAATCTTTTGTCTGCAGGACAATTTGAGACCACAAACCATTGCACTGAACCATCGCAATTTTTGAGACTATTTCAAGTCTCTCCTAACACTGCTTTCAGAAATTTCAGCTCCCCAAGATTGCCTGCTTTGCCTTCATTTTCATTTTCTTATAAACTGTCCTTCACATAGTCTTTTGAATTTCTTCCATAAAAGCAAATTCCAGCAGCTACCTAGAAACCTTCATGTTAGGGTGCACTGAAAAGAATGGAAAGGGCTGTTCATGGTCTCATGCTGAGGAGGGTGGAGGTGGTCAGTATCTGGACACAACCTATAACCAAATCAAATCATTGAGAAGCTCTGACTCTGGGACTAACCAGTGACTAAGATCGCCTTAATGTTTTTTTTTCTGTTTGACTAAACTTTGGAGTCGTACTTTTTCTCCTATGTGACCCTTACCTCTTTTTATCTTAGAGCACTTACTTTAGAAATTTGTAATTGTAAATTCTTTTCCTGCTTCTTTGAGATGTAAATTTTCTACAACCCAGCAACCTCTTTCTCAAGGACCTGAGCACCATTTTTTGAAGTATAATTATCAAGAAAGATAGTACCCCCATCTCCCAGTCTGGGAACATTGTGGGTAGGAGCCCAAATTCCTTAAGTTCCAATCAGCAAACACAGATGGCCTCATCATATTGACCAAGCTCCTTGTTAACATCTCCTATTAATGCTCCACTAGCTCACCATAGCATTTAAAGTCTCGCACCTCTTGTTTCAACAGAGTTGAGTTTAATAACTCTCCCCTATTGTAATAGTCATAAATCCATTACTTTTGACTAACATCTTCCTTGTCTGTTTAGTTTTTCTTTGATATCAGTTACCTTGGTCTTGTGGGTTAAATTTTCTCCATTAAAAATTATGTTGAAGTCCTAACTTCTTGTACCTATAAGTATGACCTTATTAGGAAATAAGAAAACATTTGGGTTTTTGTAGATGCAATTAAGTTATAAGTTAAGATGAGGTTGTACTGGAGTAGAGCAAACCCTTAATCCAATATGATTGCTTAGCAAAGTCATATTTGTCCTTCAAGGCACAGTATAAATATATCTCTTTGGGAACTCTTTACCAATTTCACAGGCAAAGTTTATTACCACATCCTCTGGGCCCTTGTATGATATGGTTACTTATGTACACACTTCCCCTTGAATTAGGATTTATTTGTGGTTGTGATTCTCTTTTCTCAGATTCTAATGGCAGGGCCTTGTTTCATTTAGTTTTAGAAAGAGTGGCACTGTTACCATAGGCAGTTAGCTAATTATTAATCATGAAGGAAGCAAAGGAAATTGGACATTGTTAAGCATAATCAACTGGGGAGCATGAGCCTGTTTGCTTCACCAGGAAGCTATAGCATTTACAGATACATTCACACACTCTAGGAGCCTGCTGCTGAGGAGACTTAGTCCTCAGAGCAGAGAGGAAATTTCTCTAGGAGCATTGCCCACCCTCTAGTACTGGATCATGGAAGGGTGCAGGGGAAGGTAAGCACATGTGCAGTAGAAGTCAAAGTGGTTCAGGGGGAGGTGCTTGACAACAGAGACCTATCAGTCTAACTTGGGAAAGAGATCATTTAGCTAGGGGATGGACCCATCTGAAGCTTGCTAAAGCTAGTTAAAGTTGATTGCATATTTTGGAAAAGCTCCTGGTCCTTCCCAAGCCCAAGATGTTATAATCTCAAGGAACAAAGAAGAGCTCTTTCTCTATCTCACTGGGAAACACTTGGTGGCCCTGTTGGTTCACACATTCTCTCCACATTAACCATGTGGGTCTAGCAGCCATGCAGCTGGCAGCCACATTGACTCCAAATGCAGGACCCTAGGGACAGCAACACAGTCGGGAACTGTGCTAAGCTACCTGGATGGGGAATATAGAATATATGTATTCTATGCCCCCCACCTCATTTGCTAAAGGACTATAAGGTGATATATGATTGTAGGCCCCCAGTGGATTCTAAATTTTTATTAAAAGGCTAAGAGATATAAAATAAAATTAGATTTGCTTGTTTTGGTGGTGATTTGTTTAATTTGTACCTAGAAAGCAGAGAAAATGATCCCTGAAAAGAGTCTGTGCTAATCCTCCAGGTTTTCACCATTCAGTGATGCTTCATAACTCTCCACTATCCCAAGGCCTCAGTTCTTTCATTTTCCCTTTTGAGGTTAAAGAGGAAGAGACAACATAAAGAGCAACTTCTTTATGTTGAAGGCCATTGTTCAAGGTCTCACAATGTTCAGTGATTCAGTGTGTCTGTTCAGGATCCTACCTTGCCTCTCTGGATCCCCAAAGGAATTCCATGCCTCTGTCCATGGGAAGCTTCAGGACCTGTGATATTACAATCTGTATAGACATTTCCTCATCTTGACTACCCAATATTTCTTCCTGCTCAGCTCCTAGTAATAACATTGCCTTCCTTTGAGAAGCTGCGCATTTCCTACTTGGTATGATCTCAACAAGGTTGTTGGTCACAGCATAGTTTATCTTCTGCTTCCCACCCTGGGGTGGGCCCCTAAACTCACATATCCACACTCAAATTGTCCAGGCTTCTCTTCCTCATACCTCAAGGACAAACATTTTAATAAGTGAAAGCAAGACCAATGCACAGGGAAAAGTCATCTTAAAGGTGAGAGAACCATTCAACAATATCATTTAAGTTTCTCCCATTCCTCAGGACTAGACTTCTCATTTATGAGATACAATAATTTCCCCTTTTGTCAAGAACCACTTGGGTTGTGTTTGCTTGTATCCAAAGTGTACAGAATTGAACAGGTTTTGAGGGAGGGCTGCCCTATGCTTGAATCTCTCACAATCCACTGAAACTTGAAATCATGGCCTAATGAAACCAGGCAGCTACCTAGGTGCCCTGAAATATTTTTGGTGTCGTAGTTATTTATATCATCTTGAGGTTTCATTTTGCATTTTCTTCCTACAGGGCGACATGCACAAATAAATCATGTTGATATTTCCCTTTATTTATATCTTAGCATTACATCAGTAGTGTGATTAGATAATTTAAAATTTAATAGAACTTTCCTGTGTGAATCAGCTAAGATATATCATGGTGAAATCTCAGGGCCTGGAGAAGAAGCTGGAGGGAGCAGAGTGCTCACACACATGCAACTGAGTCAGCACATTATAGCAATTTTCTGTGTCACTATAATAGATACTTGAGAATAATTACTGACAGCCAAGGGAGAATTCTTCAACCTAGGGTACCAAATAATAAGTTATACTATCATGGTAACTATGTGAATTAAGTTAGAAATTCAAAGAATACTGATGATGTCTTGTTACTCTCCCCCTGAACCAAGAAAAGCCAATCTGCATAGCTGAATTTATAGGTAGAAAAACATTTTTTATTATCACATTCTAAGTCAAAGAGTCTTTAATAAGTGAGAGGTACATGATCATCAAAAGTAATGGTGGCCATGTGGGACAGCAATAACAACATCCATGATTTGTTATCTATTAAAAATTGCTGGTGTTTATTTTCTGAACCTCAGTGTGCCATGTTCCAAACAGAACTCCCAATTGACTGAAAAAGATGGACTGGGGAAGTTCAATGTTTAGAGAAAGAGACTACTAATGAGTTAGTGCAGTGAACACAGGGCAGTCTGCCCAAAGAGTGTCCCAGCTCTGGAGCAGGGAGATCTTGCAGCCAAGAGCCTGACTTTCTAATTTGTAAAGGCTGAATGAAGTCTCTGTAACCCATGGTGGAAAGAATATGTTCAGGACCTTTTTTTTAGTGACTACTAATTAAGGAAATGAATTTCTGCCTGGTATAGTCTGTTGCTTTTTACAGTAAATTCTATTCTGGGTGTTAATATTCTTTATAACAGTTACCCAAAGTAAGTTTTTTAATATATGCATTTACAAGGAGTTAAATGATAAATAAAATAAATTTTGTTTTTTCTGTTGTTTTTTCTTGTCTTTCAATTATTTCATCTGTTTATTCCCCATCCTCATTTCTCTCTTTAAGTTCTACTCTAGAACTTATCAGCTTAACAAGGTACATTTTTCAATGTTAAGGTGTTATGTTTTATAGGTGACATTTTGTGATTCTTTGGTGATTTGTGGTCAAAGGCGAAATTACCTAGCAGGTCCTCCTTATAGATGTTAATATAGTTCTTCTGAAGATCTGCATCTTCATCACTCCTAAGAGGCCTGTCATATTCATATTTACATGACTAGTAGCTTGCATCCTACTTGGTACATGGGAACTGTAAGAGGAAAATTGCACCGGACCAGTTAGTTAAGGAAGAGTTTATTCAAGGTTAAGGAAAGAGAAACTGAATTCAATTCTACTGAAACAAAAGGTGGGACACTAAGTACTGGGGTGAGCTAGTGGAAAAGTAATGAAAGATATTAGGGGGATGTTGATCAATGTGATGAGGCCACCTGTGTTTGCTGATTGGCACTTAGGGAAGTTAGGTTCCCACCCTCCAGCAAAGGCTGGGAAATGGTGTGGTGTCTCTTCTGATTACATTTCAAAGAGATGGCTCCCAGGTTCTTGAGAAAGGCATTGCTAGGCTGTAGAAGATTTATATCTCCAAGAGGCAGAGAAGGAGTTTACAATCACAAGTTTTCTAAAGGAAATGCTCTAAGAAAAGGGAGAGCAGGGGTCTGTAGTCAGGAGGAAACCTGTGTAAAGTTTAGTCAAGCTGAAGGGAATATTAAGGCTTTCTCAGTCAGAATGTATTTGTGATCTTGACACTATTTTGGTATTTACATGGGCATTTTATTATACAGGCAAGTAATTCTCATAGAAAAAATCTAAAAAATCTTGTGTGTAACTGTTGGGGAGTGGGGAATTGTAGTTTTATTTCTAGGCCAAATACTTCTAGGCATAATTTTTAAAGTTGCTGTACTGGAAAGATGTTAAGCCTTTGCATTTTTCCTAAGAAGAAAAGTGTACTCTATGAAAGTTATGTCTGTCTTCCCTGCCATGTTAG
>VMDR010033214.1:0-11433 GCA_007922815.1 Macrotus californicus
TCTCCCATTGAAAAACTACTTTTTCCCACTGAATGCAACCAGAAGTGGTTCAGAAAATAATATGTGCTCTTACTTCCTGAAGCAAATAAATCCCATAAAAATCAACATTTTTTCATGGGAAGAAGAAAAAGTTATACAAGGAAACAGAATATATATAGCACTGGTACTCTAAAAAAAAAAGAATTAATTAAAATCAACCTACAGCAGGTTAAATCAGCCTCCCCCAGACATCTGTCCAGCTGGAATCTCAGAATGTGACCTTATTTGGAAGAAGGGCCTTTGCAAATGTAATTAAGGTGAGGATCTCAAGACAGGATTATCCTGGATTTAAGGTGCACCCCACATAGAATGACTGAATCCTTAAGAGAGAAAGCCAGAGAGATTTGAAACCCTGAGACACAGAAGCAAAAAGGCAATGTATAGACAGAGGCAGAGGCTGGAAGATGCTGTCACAAGCCAGAGAACACCTGGAGTCACCAGAAGCTAAAAGGGACAAGGAAGGATTCTCCCCTGGAGCCTTCCGCTGGAGTGTGTCCCTGCAGGCACCTTGAGTTCTGACTCCCGGCCCTCAGAGCTGGGAGAGAATATATTCCTGTTGTTTTTAAGCCACCCAGTGTGTGGTAAGTTGTTCAAGCAGCCCCAGGAAAATAATATACAACTGAAAATCCTAACAAGATTGCTACAACACAAAAATACCATCAGTGTATACAATCCACCTGACTCATAAAACGGTGACAGCAGAGGAAACAGGAAAGGAATAGAAATTTGCAACACTGCTTGAAAGAATATTTTAAATGGCTGGTTAGAAGTTAAGGATAATTTACTAAAATTGATGTGCATTTAAGGAATAATTTGAATTATTTGTTTTGAAATTATATTGTGATATACATTTTTCCTCCTAACACCAGGAAGTAGTAGTCAGTCTTGAAGAGGTTGCTGGGGGATGAGGGGCTCTCCCCATGTACATTTTTTTTTCCAGATAGAACTAATGCAAACCAAAATCAGATGTGATCATTCAAATTGTAAACACCAGCAAGGGATATATGCCAGGCTAGAGAAGAAACTATTGAGGAAAATTGCTTGCACTACTGAAGAGAGAGAAAGCTGTTTAGAATATGTTGTGTGCCAGAGATGAGACTTAAAAATGAAATATACCTTTAAGCATAACTTAAATAGTTTGTGTTCTTGCTGAAGGATTCTGAAGGAATACTACTGTAACAAATTGCTTTTTATAATTCTTGGATTGCAGCCAGGTATAGGTCAGACATGATTATTTTCTCTATTAAAATAACCATTCGTAAGAGAAAAATGTCGTACCTAGGGACACACATATACACATATCACAGTGTATGGACCCAATGGTCATTATTTTCTGGTGATCAGACAAGGCAACATGTGGCATAAAGCAGCCAGGGTCTTGTGACCTGTGAGTGAAAATAATGGAGTGCCTCAGATTACTGACACCCCTGCAGCATATTTCCCCATGAACTAGTTACTGATGTCTTAGGCTAGAGTATTTTTGAGTATTCAGGACAGTTCAGCAGCCCAGGGTAGCTCAAGGAGTCTTCCCAGACACAGCATGCTGCTGCCTGGGGAAAGCAGAGGAATCCAGTCCAGTCCAGGCGACCCTGCCTCCTAGCAACCCCCCTCATATGGCATGTGGCAAGTCTCTCTCATGAGGATTAATGTCATAGGCATCGGGGGCTATTTATTGATTGAAAATGAAAATCTGAGTGATTCAGCAGCTGCCTTTCTTTTCATATTTTTTTAATCCCATTCAAACTGAGATGATTTTGATTTTTTTAAAAAATTAAATAGTAGAGGGAGCAGTCCGCTACTGTTACCTGCAGTGCTTTTGTTAGCTTCGTGATTATTAACAGGTAGTAGACTGGTGTTCATTAGGGTAAGGTTAGGCATTATAAATAAAACCGTTCAGCATTTAAATATGTCCTTGTGGCATCAGTCTCTGTCTTTGTCTAGAAAAGCACCATTTAGCTGACAACTGATGCTGGGTTTTATATAAAATTTACTAATGTGTTAGGAAGAACTTGAAATTCTCAGAGTCTTTATCACCCCAGTGAGGGGGTACATTACTACATGTGGACTTTTTGTGCAATATTGTTACCGGGCTTAATCTGCCAGCAGACAGGAAAAAAACATAGGACAGCCTCCCTGGCCACTCATAAAAGCCGCCGCACAATAAGAAGGTTATGTCTGTTTATGTCCTAAATATCATCAGGGCTTTATGATTAAATCAAAGTTTGGAAACCAGCAGCCAGTGGACTGATGGAGACCTGAAGTTGTGTTGTGTTTGATCTGCGTGGTTTTTAGTCACTTGCCAACTTGTAAAATGATCTTTTAAATTCTTCTCCAAATCCCCAATGCTAGCTTTTCATAAGCAAATCAGAAGATCTGGCCGCACTAGGGCCACATGCCTGTGTGAATATCGTTGGCTGGAACTCCATGGTGGCTTACACTTTTAGAAAGGACACATGATTTTCCATCTCACCACTTGCCGCTCGCTTCTTATCCCATCACACATGCCCGGGGCAATTGATCGGGGGACCAGCACGGTCACCCTGACCCTTTCACTTGTTTACGATATCTCATGGTTTCTAAACAATGATGTTCTAAGGGCCTCGTCCAGCTTCTCATTTGTTACCCCCACAAGGCAATGCTTCTTCAGGCCACAGGAGTGCATCTGATTGATCAGCCCTACTGAGTCCTAAAGAACAATTTTACAGTAACGTATGCTCTGAGACCAGGCAGACACCTTTAATTCTAACTCCTAATATTCTCAATCTAGACCTGCTAGTGCCTGTTGATCACAGTTGTTCTCCAGCCAACTTGATGGGTAGTGGACTTGCAAAGCGTTATTGGGGGCCTTTCCTAGTAGACACCCTGCGCCCACCCCCTTGGCTGAGTATACTCCAGTCTTACCAATCACTTCACTTCTTCCCTGAACATGGCAGGCACCTCGTTCACCTTAGGACCTTTGTGGTAGCTGGGGTTTTGTTTTTGTTTGCCGAAAACAGGTCTTGCTCTACATCTCCTCTGGATAATCTCTCTGCATTATTCAGTTCTTAGCCCGAATGTCCATTCTGAAGCAGCACACATACGCCCCCCTATTCTCCCAGGTTTAATCCCATCATCCTGTTTTGTTTTCTTCAAAGCATTTATGATATTCTGAATATACATATTTGTTTACTTTATTATTTGGTGGTGTCTTTCAGTAGAATATGAAGTCCATAAGAACAAGTATTATGTGTCTATAGTAGCTCAAGAAATGTGGGATGCACGGATGAGGATGTAGGGGTGCATGACACGCCAGAGCTCCACGGAGGAAAAGCTGGAAAGAGAACCGAGAGCCTATCTCCCGGTACTCTGGAGCTGTAGATTTATGAGACCCGTGGGTCTTTGAACCAGATTGGGCATCGGACTGACTAGACGGGGTCATTTCTGTCCCTCAAAGCTCTAGTCCTTGACCTGCTTTACTAAGAGCTCATGGCAAGACCTGGAGCATGCACCAGAAGGTGAATTCGCATACTACGTCCTTCATTCGGAAAGCCCTGTGGGGGTTAAAAGTGCCAGTGAAACTGGACCGACCGTGTACCTAGCAGTGCGATCTTTTCACAACCCGGCTCGGTCGGACCACCTTGCCAGCCAGTAATGGCTCACCGCCCGCAGGCTAACATCTACCCAAAGTCAGTGCTTTTATGCTGCACTGGAATAGCCATCTCTATTTTTAAAATCCCTGTTTTAAAAAAAAACATGTGAATCATAAAGTGGGTTTCAGGAGAGAACATATTGTTCCAATGAGGAAAAGGATATTTGCATGACCATAAGCTACTTTGTGAGCCTATCCTATACTTCCTGTAAAAATAAGCCCTTCATTAGAAAGGATGGTAAATTATAGAGGACAGGGCAGAAAAAGGGACTTGGGGAGGGAGACAGGAAAGAGAGTGCATTTAGGAAATACACAAGAGCATGCTTGAGCAATAAGATGAAAGAAATTAATTTAAACTATAATAATTTTGAGAAGCCATATAATCAGTGATCTTGTGGCTTTTGGAAACTACTGTGTGAATAACAAACAGTTACAAGAGCTGTGTCTGAAATATATTTTTTATACGTGCTTGTAACAAAATAATCAGATAAATTACTTTGTTTTTAAAGAGTGTCATAAAAGATCATTTTAATTTTAACTTCAATATAAAACCAAAATGTATTAGTAAAATTATAATACAGCTGAACACATTATTCCTTGTTGGTCAACTGTGATCTCTGAACGTCACTTGACTATTTATTTATATAGCAAGATAAGTAAGTGTGTAGATAAGGATCGCATAACTCAATAATATTCTCTTTCTAACGTAGCTCGAGTATCTCTTAATTTAAAATTTGTCAGTGTCACCTACTGAGGTAGCAGTGGGCTAAAAATGAAATTTCTTCTTTCCATTTTGTCTTTTCTCTGGTTTTCTGGATGACCGTGAGAACAATCTGAGAGGTTGGAGAACCATTTGAGAGGAATGAGAGGGAAACTGGCTAGATGGGACATTTCCAAATACAAGTAATAAATGAATGAGGAGATAATCAAATAGACTTTTTAAAGTCAATTCCTTTTTGAGAAATAGATTATCTGTCTAGGTGAATTCCCTGTTTAACATTAAAAGCCAGCTTCCAGATAGGTCTGATCCATTCATTCATTGGCCACTAAATGGCATTGACGAATTACACTTTCTAATCGCCAGCTTTGGCCATGATAAATCTCTTGGCTTCTGGCTTGTAAAGAGATTGGATTTGGTGAAGCAGTGGCTGCCCCAGCCCTATCCTTAGAGATGCAGGCAATTCAACTCTCTCCTGTTGACATAATAGTTTTCCCCTTATTTGGAGTGCTGATGAAACCAAAATCCCTGTTTTGATTTCAGGGAACGCAGATTTAATTATGGTCCCTAATTGCAGGAGACTGTAGCTGGCCACCTTAAAAAAAATGCGTACTACTGGTTGCAGAGTGTTAAACGCATGGATTCTTCAGGACAGATCCCATTGATTTGTTGGAAAAAATTAATGAAACCCTCCCTGTGCTACTTTTCTGTTAGTATTAGACAAATGTCTTCAACTCTTTGAATCAGGAAGGGAATACAAACACAGCAGATGCACACTTGTCCTTGCTTTGCCAACTTGAAGTACCTTTATGGCAGATACTCTGTTTCATTCCATGCCCTGACTCATGAAAAGAAGAAAAGCCTCCCTGGCCTAAATGAGGCAGAGAAACTACCTGTTAATTGGCATGATGAGATAGATGAAACAATCAAAACAGCACAATATTCTTCTTGCGGTACTCAACAATGATAACCGATACAAGTTATTTGACTGGCTTCCAACTTCTGCTGGTTTTCTTGGTCTCCTTGGTGGATTGGTGTCACGGGTGGTGGATGAATATGGAATTCAGACCTTGCCCTAGTTTGATGAATTGCTGTACCAGGGAGCCATTATCTTTTTCCTCCAGAACTAATGGGCAGGAGCCACAGGGATTCAAAATAACACTCAGCCAACCATTGTCATGGTCAAAGTGTGCATCAGAAATACGAATTGCTTTCCCTCTGCAAAATTAAGATACTAAAGAACACCTCTGACATCAGTAGCAATTCCAGTGTGACTTCAAGATCATATCAGGGCTCAGCTTTAGATATTTGTATTTCAGGGGGAAGAATTAAAATAGGTGTTTGTTAACTACAAAAGGATCTCTTAGTAGGTTTTCTACCTTCACACCTTCATAACTTTTTAAGTGGCATGCATGGGCATCCTCAGCATTTATGTCATCATTCATATTTATTTAGATTGTGAAAGCAAAAATAACAGTTGCATTTCTTTCCTATTCTTATGTAAACACCTAGTGTCTTTGTTTCCATTAGAAAGGATACTGTCATGCTTTTCTTTAGGGAATAAGACAGGGGTGTACGCTTTGAATCATCCTAAGAAAAGGTTAGTAGCTAATGACCTGGTGAACTAAACAGGCCCTGGACATGGGTGGCACCATCAGAAGTCCAGGCTGCTTTCCCATCACACATGATTAAGAAGGACAACAGGTAGATGTGAGCGAAATCATTTTACTTGGGCAGACTTTGGGACAGCCTCTGTTTCTGAGAAGACATTTATTTTATGTTTGTCTTTTCTCTCCTCTGCGTGTGTCTGCGTGTGAGGGTGGATGTGTGGTATCTATATAGTTTTGATGGAAGGAGGGTGTCGAACAGCAGGGCTGCTTTTATATGTGAGTGGCCTCAGCAGGTGATTAATTGTTTTTGACTTTCATCATTTGCTGATAAATAAGAAAAAGGGGAGATTTATCATGTATGTAAAAAATTCTGGCAACACTCTCTATTATGTAACATAAAATTTAATAAAACGGTTTTAAGAAATGCATGCAGTTGCTTGCCTCCCTGTTACAGGCTGTAAATTCCGGGACTCTTGTTTCCAGAATGGCGAGCGGGAGTCAGGGGGATGGACCTACTTGTCCAGCATCAGGGTGGTGACCAATCTGCCCACCTGGTGAAGGGCTCCTGCCATTTGCAGAGCCCAGGGGACATCTTTTTCTGTGCCTCCCTGTGACCCTTTTATTAAGCACCTCGCTGTGCTCAACAGCAATGTGAATTCTAATTGCTTCACAGCAGGTTAAGTGATTTAACCTGAAGCAATAGTTTTCATCTGAAAATACCAGCCTCTTCACTCAGACTCCCTTCCACCTCAAAAAAAGATTACTACCCCGAAAATAGAAAACCATTACCCAAACTGGTAGACTGCCTTTTTTCTCTCTAGTTATAAAAAGGGGGAACATGAGGATTCCAAAGTGCAAGCTGCTAATTATAGACTGAGTCCCAGTGATGGAAAGTGCAGTAGAGGGAGGGCCACTGGTAATGGCATCATCAACATGCGTGGGGTCAGGTGGGAACTAGAGTTTTCACGGGGATCGCTTCGTAAGGTGGATGAATGTCTAATTGTTAGGTCGTATACCTGATTCTAACATTGTATATCAACTATAACTGAAAAATAAATTTAAGAAAAAAAGCACACAAGTAGATGCAACCAGAGACAAGAAAATGTTGACCCTGAGGAGGGACTTAACAGCACCCAGGTCAGTGTTACATTTTGAAAATGTAAAAATGATTTGTACTTATTTATATTTATTCATTGACAATCTAAAGTCTTCCAGACTTCTGAGACACAGACGACTAATTTTAAATGGGGGCAAAGCTTTGTTTAAGACAAATGAAAGACTAAATATTTTGGATTTTGCTCTTTGTATACATACTGAACCCCTTCTGATTTCTAGGCACTGAAATAGATCCCGTGGGCTGTGGAGATATAAATGAGACGTGGGGTGTGTCTCACGGAGCACACAGTCTTTTTAATGTCACGCCAGGAACCAAATGACTGACTGGCACAGGGGCAGATAGAAATCATATTAAATATTAACGTGTCTTATTTTGGATCAGTTTGATATTCTCCTAACCTTGAACTTCCAAAGGAATTGTCATGTCTTGGAAATAGTGTTATTTGGCTCTCCTTGAATTCATATATTTGTTCCTTTTTTCTAGTGTCTGTTTGAATGCAGCAAGAGAAATTGGCAAAGGGCTGATTGTAAGGAAGGGGATTATTCACTGCTCAGTTTAAGGGTCCAGTGATGAACTGGGCTTTTCATTCTTCACTGTGTGTTTCTATAAAACCCTGTCCTTAGTCAGGTGATGAGAACTTTTCCTCATTTCTTATTCTTTCCCACCATCTGCTACCCAGTGAATTTTCTGAATTTGCTGAGGACAATTTGGAAACAATCTGATTAGCAAACGCAGATTCATTTTTTTTTGTCAGAATGAATTTGAATTTGTGCCATTCATAATAGGAAAAAAATAATATCATTTAATTATAAGTACAGAGATTTTTTATTTTAAAATTTCAGATATCTGTGAACACTCTCCCCCACACACAATCACAGGCCCGCTTCTGAGCTCCTGCTAGAATCCTCCAGAAACACACGCCTTGACGTAGTCCCCATATGATTCGATCACTGTAGACAATTTCAATGTTTTCTTCCTCTTTCCCAGGCCCAATTCCACTCCTGGGTGATAAGAATCTCCAATGTGCTGTTATAAATGCTCCACTTCTATACTTAGTCTAGATAAGAAATAACATTTATGTCTATTAGCATCCACAGAAACATTTGTCAACAACAACTTGGAGAGTGACGTAACTTTTTAAGTGTGCTCCTCTGGGAAACTTTCCAAGCTGGGAGATAACCAGTTGGCAAAGATTCTAAGAAGCCCCTTCATATACACCATACATGCTGATTTCTGGTCTTTTATATTTTCAGCTGTTAGAGTTAGAAAACTATAGGGCGTGAGACAAAAAAAAACTGATAACACACAAAACTGTAAAATAAAATAAAAGCAGATCTGCAAAAGTTCTAATGGGATAGCTATGGTAAGCCTAGAGCAAGGGAGAGGTCAAAGTTACCTTTGGTCAACTCCTCTCTGAGCCTGGCCCTTTTTACCCTAGAGCAAAAAGAAACGGATAAAACCATTTGGGGTATACCTCAAATACTGACCCTTTTCTGTCAAGGACTCTCAAAAATTATGACGTATTATCTCTACTTATACTTATCAGAGAACACACCTAAGCTTTGCTTTTTCTTTTTTTTTAAATCCTCAATCAAGGATTTGTTTTTTTATTTGATTTTTATAGAGGAAGGAAAGGGGAGAGGGGAGAGAGAGAGATAGAGAAAGATTGACAGAAACATCTATGTGAGAGAGAAACATCAATCAATTACTTCCCGTATGTGCCAAAACTGGGGATCAAACCCACGACCTTGGTATGTGCCCTGACTGGGAATGAAACCTGCAACCCTCTGGTGTGCAGGGGTGTCCAATCTCTTGACATCTCTATGCCACACTGGAAGAAGAAGAGTTGTCTTGGGCCACACATTAAATACATTGTGACATTTAATGACAAAAAAAATCTCATAATGTTTTCAGTAAATTTACAATTTTGTGTTGGGACACGTTCGTAGCCATTCTGTGCTGCACATGGGCCACAGGTTGGACACCCCTGGTACAGGATGATACTCCAATCAATTGAGCCACCTGGCCAAGGCAGCTTTTCATTTTGCAAATTTGACATTTCTCTCACTTCTGGTGTTTGCCCTTTGTAACATATCTTATTGCCTCAAGCACAACTCACTACTGATGAACTGTTTGGTAACCAATGTCGCCTTGTGTTTGTAAGAAAGTCACCCGAGTTTACACATTTTCAATTTTACTTTTAGTAAATATATACTGGAATGTAGAAGTTTGTTATTTAATTGGTAAGTGTTGACCCTGTTTGTCTCTTTTTGTTCTGAGACCTACAGTTTTTGTAATTGATCACTGGTTAATAGATTTTAGTATTTTTCATGGACATATGACATCTGTCCAGAAAAAGCCCAACCAATGTTAATATAGCAAGAATCATTCATGCCATGTCAATGTAACCTGGCAGCCAAGGAGAGTGGACTGGGATGCACATGCATGAACAATGATGATTTCACTGTACAAGTCAGTGGGGTGGTAGACACCATTCAGTGAGCATGGGTACTGTGTGGCTGTCACATTCCAGCTGACTGAGTGAGTAGAACAATGGATCTGCATCAAATTCTGCATTAAGCTTGAACATTCCTCCTTGGAAACTACTCACATGATTCAGAAGGCCGCAGCTTTGGGCAACTGGTGACTGGCAGTTTCATCACAACAACCCACTTGCTCATGTATCGCATCTCATGCAGAGTTTTTTTTGCAAAACATCAAATCACCCAGGTGACTCAGAACCCCCTACAACCCGGATTTGGCACCCTGTGACTTCTGGCTTTTCCCAAAATTAAAATCATGTTTTAAAGGGAAGAGATTTTAGACTGTTGATAAGATTCAGGATAATACAATGGAGCAGTTGATGGTAATTGGGAGATGTCCCAAGGTGCCTACTTTGAAGGGGACTGAGGTGTCATTGTCCTATGTACAATGTGTCTTGTGTCTTGTATCTTCCTCAATGGATGTCTCTATTTTTCATATTATGGGGCTGTATACTTCATGGACAGACCTCATGTATATGTATCATATTAATATTGACATCATTAGTTTCCTGGTTAGGAGCATGGAATTTGGACCTGAATGCATCAGATCAAATTATAGTTCTGCCACTTACTAGTTGTGTGATCAAAGACATTGCTTAAACTTAGTTTGCTCATCTGTAAAGTGGGATCTACAATAGCTTCATAAAGTTGCTCTTAGAACTAAATGGGTTAAGATGTGTAAAGCATTTTGAACAGGGTCTAGTTCCACTTCTTTAAAAATTAGAATAAATCCAAAATAAAAGTTTTTCTAAACGTGAAATAAAATCAATGTATTATATTTGCAACACTACATAAAGTGTATACAGAAGAATTTATAGCCCATGATTCTACCAGATTCCCAGCTTGTAAAATATAGCAGTGATTCATATAGAAATTTGAAAATAAATTTTCAGCACCTTTGAAAAAGAAGATATGAAAGACAACTAAATATTCTAGATTTGTTTTTTCTATTAAGTAACCAGACTGATATAATTTCAGAGTTGATAGTCTACCATAAAGATCATCAATTTAAATATTAGTTACTTTGATGATGGAAATTATATTGAAACCAGAATGTCCTTATTTACAGCAGCCATTTGACTAATTTTAGTATGACAAATGTTTAGCACACATTGAACTGTGGTCCAGCATTATGCTGGCCGAAAATGAATAAAAAATGAGTAAAATGCCCCTGCCAATAGTAGGGGAATGTGCATAGAGCCTAGTGATTCTGAGATTCTTCAATACAACACAGTGCCTTCAGTCTGATTCTTCTTGAAAATCACTTCCCCAGCCTCCTAGCTTTTTATTTTGAAAACTAGCTTAAAGTTACACTTTGCACCTATAAATTAGTATGCATAAAAAATTTCTAAGTATTTGATATTACTTTGGGAAAGAAAAAACCATATTGACTCTTGACTACTCTGTATAATCTAGCAAAGTGAGTATGAAATTTCTGAATGTGAATGCTTTATTGGATAACCTTCATCCTTAGTCACATATTCTTTTTATATAGAATCCCTTATATCCCATATAAAAATAATAATATAGCTGTTTTTATATTGAAAAGCAGAATACATGTTTATTTTAAAAACATAGTTATCAAACCACATCCGCTGGTAATCATCACAGAAAATGTGAAAGAAATAGCAAGAAAGAGAGAAATAAAAGATGTTTTTTTTAAAAATGTATCAGGGTATTATCCTTCTTCCTGTAGTTTTACCATTTTATATATGTTACTTTTTACAATACCAAGTAAGGTAATTCAGACTTAACAGCATAAATTATTGAAGAATCTC